>SKCR01011433.1:0-12997 GCA_019454045.1 Zanthoxylum bungeanum | reverse complement strand
AATTATATATTTGATTTTCTAATTGTATTGAATTGTTTATTTAATTTGATGTGTTCTTATATAACAATAAAACTTTTCTTTAGGATTTGTTTAAAAAAATCGTCATTAAAATAAATCTTATATTTGAAAATAATAATAATTTAGCCTAGCCTAGAAAAATATTATTATTATTATTATTATTATTATTATTATTATTATTATTATTATTATTTTATTATTATTATTATTATATTATTATTATATTATTATTTGTTTATTTAATTTGATGTGTTTTCATATAACAATAAAACTTTTCTTTATGATTTGTTTAAAAGAATTGTCATTAAAATAGATCTTGTATTTTTAAAAAATAATTAATTTAGTCTAGTCTAGAAAAAAATTCATAGCTTTGCCCCTCTGTGTGTGTATATATGTACTTTTTTAAAATTTACTTTTACCACTTGGAACCCTGATAAAATTCAATACCTGTTTTCATCTATGATATTAAAAGAGTAGAAGGAAAGCAAACTATTGAGAGGTACATATGATAATTTATATAACAATTAATAATGTTGTAAGTAAAGTGTCGTGAAACAGTAAACAAACAATTCAAACCAAAAAGCAGAAATCCAGATCTACTTCACATGCAAAACTCTAAAAATGTAGAAATCAGAAAAACCTGATAAATCCAAGTCGAGATAATCTTCTGTCCTTAAGAACTTATTGGCCCCGTCACAAGTGCTATACGGATTCGCAATTGGCCAATGTTCTCCCAGGATAACTTGGTTCCTTCTTGTCCAAGGAGCACTCCTTGACAAATATACAAATTAGGAAATGGTTGAACTCTCAAAAACCAAAACCAAAAACCACAAATGACTCACAAACTTCAGATTTCTTTTCTATCATTTGTATTTGGATATAATGCCTCTTTTATAAGGCATGGAAGGGTGCCAATAGGCACCCTTTGGGGTGGGGTGCAACCCTCCAAAGGGTTGTACCCCTCACAAGCACCCAAAAAACCAAAGGACAAACATACCCTTAATGGACATTAAGAAGAATTTCCAACAATCCCCCACAATTCTTCAAATATTCATGGAGACACTTGAGAGAGTTATCAAGAACTAAAGCTGCATCGAAATAGGTAGCTTTCGCCTTGAACCTTTCCTAATGAGTGACAATCGGATTTACTTGGCAAACCAGTGACCCATAGTCTTGGACTGTTCTGTCGTTGGTGTAAACCAAGACAATTGCCAACACACAGTTTTAATTCGACCATTCTCTCGTTCTACGGTTGTGTTCATTTCGGCCCTGAACAACGGTCACAGATTCATCAAGTACTTTAGAGTAACTAGCCTTTAAAAGTTCCCATGGAAGCGGCCTCACTTCTTACTTGAAATAGGTGATCTACTATGAAGAGGTAATATGTCTTTACCCTCATTAGGACTCATCTCCTAATATAGTGATCATTAAAAGCCTTAGCTTATCCTAACCAATGACAGACAGCACTCATCGTCATTATCGGAATGGGAAAGAGTACAAAACTCTTCAGTGCTTGTTTTGAATTGCACAAAGTTTCAGTTGTCCCTTTTGAACCTAGATCTTGGGATCTCCAGTCAGCTAGGTTGGGTTTCCACAGTGACAATTCTTAATTTATAGGCTTCAAGCCCATTCCCCTCGATGACTTCTCAACTTGCTATCGAGGTAAACCTTTAGTTAGTGGATCCACTAGGTTTTCTTTCGACTTGACATAATCGATCGTTATTATGCCACTTGAGAGCAGTTGACGTATGGTATTATGTCTCTGACGTGTCGAGACTTACCATTATACATTGTATTTTGGGCTCTCCCAATAGCCGATTGGCTATCACAATGTATGCTAATCGCTGGCACCGGTTTGGGCCAACTAGGAATATCCTCCAGGAAGTTTCTAAGCCATTCTGCTTCTTTCGCTGTTTTGTCTAACGCTATGAACTCTGATTCCATAGTAGACCGTGCAATACATGTTTGCCTCGAGGATTTCCATGACACAGCTGCATTACCAAGTGTGAAAACAAATCCAACCGTAGATTTGGAATCCACTGTATTAGATATCCAGTCAGCATCGCTGTATCCCTCTAGAACAACAGAATATCTCTCGTAATGTAGCCCATATTTTGAAGTTTCTCATACCTCAAAACACTTATTATGGCTTTCCAGTGGTTATGTCCTGGATTGCTAGTATATCTGCTAAGCCTATTCACAGCTTGAGCGATATCAGTTCGTGTGCAATTCGTGAGATACATCAGACTTCTGATGATCCTTGAATACTCTAATTGCGATATGCTTAAGCCAGTATTCTTTGATATAGGAAGAGTTAGGTTAGCTACTCTCCAAATCTTTCATATCAAATTTGCTGGATAACACTTCATTGGTAGACTGAATCAACTCATGATTATTACCAATTATCAGCATATCGTCTACATAGAGACATGCAATGACATATCATTCTTGAGTTGATTTGGTGTATATACACTTATCACACTCATCGGTTTTAAACCCACTTGACAACATCTCTTTGTCAATCTTCTCATGTCATTGTTTAGGTGCTTGTTTTAATCCGTACAAGGATTTTACAAGGTTGCACACCTTCTGTTATTATCCAGGAACATTAAACCCTTCTGGTTGTTCCATGTAAGTCTCTTCATCCAATTCACCATTCAAGAATGACGTCTTTACATCATTTTGATGTATTTCAAGACCAAATATAGCTGCTATGGCTATAAGCATTCTTACCGATGTGATACGAATCACTGGTGAATATGTGTCAAAGTAAACAAAGCATTCTTTTTGTCTATAATCTTTTATGACAAGCCTTGTCTTGTACTTAACTATTGATCCATCCATTTTCATATTTCTTTTGAATATCCATTTGTAGCCCAGTGGCTTACAACCTGGAGGAAGATCAACTAACTCTCCCAGTATGGTTCTGTAGGATTGAATCAATCTCACTATTAACAGCCTCTTTCCACAGAGGTGCCTCCGGAGAAGACATTGCTTCTTTATAGCTTTGAGGCTCATTTTCTAACAAATATGTCAGAAAAATCGGATCTTACTCTTGGTCAACCTGATCACTGTCATTGACAGTATCAACAGATCTTTTGAGAGACTCTCTTCTTTGTCTTTCCCTACAAGGAAATGTCTCTTCAAAAAATATTGCATTCCTTGACTCAATCATCACATTTGGATTGATGTCAGGAATCTCATACTTGTGTACCAAGAATCGATACGCACTACTGTTGCAAGCATATCCGAAGAATATACAGTCAACAGTTTTGAGTCATATTCCACCTTCTTAGGTTTAGGAACTATCACATTGACAATTGACAAGACACCCCCACATTTTCAGATATTTGTAGGAAGGTACATAACCTTTCCACAACTCATATGGTGTCTTGTCCAATCTCCTGTGAGGAAGCTTGTTCAGAATTTAGTTCGCGGAAAGCAAGGCTTCCCCCCACAAGTTCTGAGGTAAACCAGAACTTGTCATCATGACATTCATCATTTCCTTCAACGTTCGGTTTTTACGCTCAACAATCTCGTTTGTTGAGGAGAATAAGGAGCAGAGGTTTCGTGAATAATTCCGTGCACAGAACAATATTCACCGAATGATGAAACATATTCACCACCTCTATCACTCCTGATTCTTTTAATTTCCTTGCCAAGTTGATTTGCAACTTCATTCTCAGTGTATAAAGCTCTCAATAGCTTCAGCTTTGCTCCTCAGCAAATACACCTAACAGAATCTCGTGCTTTCATCGATAAAAGTGACAAAGTACTTTTACCACCGCCTCTTGTTTGCACAATATTCATGCCACACACGTCAGTGTGTACAAGTTCCAAGGGTTCAGACCTCATTCTATGATGTTCTATGATTTTTGCTTCAACCTGCCTCACACTTATGTTGGCTATCAATGAAAATTTAGGTATAAGGTACATGTTAATTAATGTACGCATTGTATCATAATTAACATGTCCTAACCTCCCATGTCATACATTTTGTGACTCAATAATATAAGCAGAAGATTCAGCTTTATTAATAGCACAATTGACAGTCATTGAAAAAGTCCTCAGCGAGGTATTCTTTTCCTACATAGACATCATTTTTGGTAAAAATAATCTTGTCAGAAACAAATACAAACCCGAGACCGAGTTCTTCTGAATATCTGGAACATGCAAACATTCTTATATGTAAGCTCCGTTCCGGATATCATTTTCAGAACCATTGTGCATTGTCTAACCATTCTAGAGGTATACGAGTTTTCCATTATCAGATGATCGCCGCCATCGACCTTCTGATACGAGGAAAACATCTTGCTATCTGCACAGATATGACGAGTAGCCCCAGTGTCTACCCACCATTCTCTCGGATTCCCAACCTAGTTGGCTCCAGTTACCACTGCTGAGAGGTTCATTTCTGAAATCTCATCAATTAACTGCTCATCTTCAGCGACATAGGCCTCAATTTTCCTTGCCCTTGTCCTGAGTTCTTGTTTCTGTAGTCCTTTGTCATATGACCGCTCTTTTCACAGTTGTAGCACTTCCCCTAGAACTTCTTGTTCGCTTGGGAAGAATCAGCTCCACTGTTTCTCTTATTGCTACCCTTTACACCCTCAATGATGTTGGCCTTAGACTCCATAGTCTTGTAGCTGGCCTTCTCGGACATCATCTTGTCCGGTTCGATTCTCAATCGAACTCCAAGGTCTTCAAGACTCATTTGCTTCTATTTGTGTTTCAGATAGCTCCTGAAGTCCTTCCATGATGGAGGCAACTTTTCAATTTGTTGCAAATTGAAACGTCTCACATAGTTTCAATTCATTCATCAGTATTTCATGAATGATCAACTACAGTTCACCCAACTGAGACATCATTCTACCCACGACAAATATCTTTTGTCCGGCATCCTCGGTTTTATATTTCTTCTCGAGAGATTCCCAGAGAATCTTTGCAGAAGACATGCTTTAGTACACAATGTACATGGTATTGTCAATACCACCCATAAGGTAGCTCTTGCAAAGGAAGTCGCCAAACGACCATGTCTCTCCTCGCAGTTCCTTGGCTGCCTCTGATTCACCCTCCACAGGACCCGGAGGATCTTTAAGGTACTTAGCCAACTGCAGAGTTGTCAGGTATAACAGTATTTTGCTCTGCCACTGTTTGAAGTTTGCCCCACCAAACTTCTCCGGTTTTTCTCCATGAGAGACCGGTACTGTGATGTTTCCGCTAACCATATGTAACTGGAAACAATCAGGGTTCAATAAGTCTACAAAAGACAAATTGTACAACGACCAACAAATGATCTTGTCTCAAGTGATATACCAAATATCCACTTGTTGTTCTATTGGACAATAGTACCAATAAACACAAGTCCTTGAATTTCCAACCAAGATTTCTTATGAAAAGTAAATAAAGGAATATTCCCAGAGGACGAGGGGGCTCCGGAGTAACCACTTAAGTCCATGACCACTTAGGCTCTTATCGCTTTTTTGACAGAGTATCATTTAACTACTTTTTCAATAGAACCTCTTAGCAATTCAAACTCAGTATTTCACTTTTTCAATGTCACAAAACAATATACGATAAGTGTAGATATATGTGTATGTGTCAAACAAGATTGAATGGAATTACTTGTGTAAAATTACACTTTAAATTCTCAACCAAGTATGCAACACAGAAATAAGTTTCAACTTTATCACTAAGTGTATGCTTGTGATAATTGAACACCCTAATAATAGCTTAAATCTATACTACCATGATTTAATGTGTTTCAATATATGATTTACTAAGTTAATATTAACTTAATCTAAGTCTTTGCAGTTTATAACAATTTCATGACAGATTCGTTAGTGTCACGTTCGTATCTACGTTCGAACGAGACTGGCAGTGTGGGTGCATTCGTGTTGCGTTTGACAACGCGTTTGAACAAAGTGTTTCCAGAGAGGTCACGTTCGAGCAGTGTTTGTTAACGCGTTCGAACAGAGTGATTCCAGAGAGTTCACGTTCGTATAGCGTTCGATAACGTGTTCGAACGGAATGATTCCAGAGAGTTTGCGTTCGAGTTGCGTTTAGGACGCGTTCGAACGTTCTTAGGCAGAAGGCTTGCGTTTGAAGACGCGTTCGAACGTTCTTACGAAATTTCAGATTTTAAGCCTTCGCATTCGTCGGGTGTTCGAACGCCCTACGTGTTTACATGCACAGTTCGTATTTTTTCCAGAAAATTTCTACCCTAGCATGTGAATTACAGTCTAACAACACTAGAATTCAATAAGTTCTTAAGATTGTTGTAAGTAAAGTGTCGTGAAACAGTAAATAACATGCAAACAAACAATTCAAACCAGAAAGCAGAAATCTAGATCTACTTCACATGCAAAACCCTAAAAATGTAGAAACCAGAAAAACCTGATAAATCCAAGTCGAGATAATCCTCTGTCCTTAATAACTTATTGGCCCCGTCACAGGTGCTATATAGATTCGCAATTGGCCAATGTTCTCCAGGATAACTTGGTTCCTTCTTGTCCAAGGAGCACTCCTTGACAAGTATACAAACTAGGAAATGGTTGAACTCTCTCTCAAAAACCAAAAACCACAAATGACTCACAAACTTCAGATTTCTTTTCTCCATTTTTTATTGGATATAATGCCTCCTTTTATAAGGCATGGAAGGGTGCCAATAGGGCACCCTTTGGGGTGGGGTTCAACACTCCAAAGGGTTGTACCCATCACAAGCACCCAATATTAAGGAAAGACAGATTTACCCTTAATGAATATTTAGAAGAATTTCCAACAAATAATTCAAGACATTTATAAATTAAAATTAGTTAATTTATTTATTAAAATAACAGCATTTTTAAAATAATGTTTAAACTTTAAATATCCTAGATGAAGTGCGCTATTAAAAATTTATTGCATGATAATTGAGTGATTAAAACATCCACTAAAAGGGCTAAAATGTCATTTTATTTGTGGAAAATGACATGTATAACCTCAAGTTTGTTTTAATATATATAAAGACCCAAATATTTTCATAAATAATCATACAAGCCCCATTTGGAATATATAGACCCCAAAGTTTGTAAAAAAAAAAAAGGATTGTGTAAGGGTGTGCACATGTTAAATTGGGACTCAACCACGAAATCCACAAACAGTGGAAGTTGAGTTTTTTTCGATTCGACCCAACCTCAAAGCCCTCACGGTTGAGTTTTGTGGGTTAAATTTATTTATTTTTTTTTTAAAAAAATACAAATTTAATTAAAAATAAAGTCATTTTTTTTCTATCCGAAAATTTGAGAAAGTTTGAAACTACCCAAAAACTTAAGAAACGTTCTTCGATCCACCTGAAGTTTATAAGATTGTATCGTTGTCTACCCGACCATTAATAGTGTTAAATTTTTGCTGATGTAATAGGCACAAAACTGAAGCTATTGCAGTTAGTTTCAATTTGGCATCTTGAAATTCTATATGGAGATTATTCCATTGTTGAGTTAGTTTCAATTTAGCATCATCGTCGTTGTGATTGGTGCGGGGATTAATAGTTTCTATCACGTATTACGTTATCCAAAATGAAGTGGTCGTCGGTATTTATGTCGGACTTTTCGGGGTGTTATAGTTTAACTTTTATATATTCTCAAATAATATTTACAATTCATTGTGCAATAGTTAATAGTCAGAATTTGCATCATGAAGCACGGAAAATAATAATAAAATTTCATGAAATAAAAAAACTTATAAAAATAATTCAAAATAAAATAACAAATAGCAAATCCAAAAAATTGGCTAGATTTTGTGGGTGGTTACTATTTAGGTTTCTTATTTTAATATGACATTATATTTTTATATTGTAATAGGTTTTTTATTTTAATAATTTATTATTTTAATTTTATAATTTAATAATAAAAATATTAATTGTAGAGATTATGTGTCACACACAGGTATATTTTTTGTCGGATTATTTGTCATATTATTCAAAAATTAATCAGATAGTATAATATATTTTCTTGTTATAATAGAGTTCTTATTTAATAGATTTATTAATTTAATTTTATAATTTAATAATATTTTTAATTACATGTGATAGTATAATATATTTTCTTATTATAATACATTTTTTATAAATTTATAATATGTATTTTCATTATAATAGATTTTTTATTTAATGAAAAATTAATTGTAAATATATTTTATTTTATAATTTAATAATAAAAAATAAATTATCGAGGTTAACTGTCGAGATTAAGTGTCACATATGTTTTTTAATTTTAATGAGAGATTATAATATATTTTCTTATTATAATAGGTTTCTTATTTTAATTTTATAATTTAACAATAATTAATTAAAATAATAATAATTAATTTAATTTAATATGTTCTTACTTTAATAATAGATTATGTTTTTATATTGTAATATGTTTCTTATGCTAATAATTTATTATTTTAATTTTATAATTTAATAATAATAAAATAATTATAAAGATTAAGTTAATTGTAGAAAATTTAATAGTTTTTTTTAACATGATAATCTAATATTTTTCTTGTTATAATAGAATTCTTATATTTTATTGTAATATGTGTATTACAAATATTACTAATACAATGATTGGTAAATTGGGAAAATCTGAATCAGCCTCTTATTTTAAATCAGACCCTATTGTGCAAAGTAGACCCTGGTGACGAGGTTCAGACCCTCTCGGCAAACTTTAGACCCTGAAGTGTTGTACGTTTGGCGCTGAAAGGTTTGTGCCTCTGCCTCTGAACGTCTGCCTCTGAAAGTTTGCCTCTGACTCTGAAATCTTGCGTATGCCTCTGAAATAATGTGCGTCTGCCTCTGAAACCGTCTGCGTTTGCCTCTGACCGACTTTGAGCCCCTGCCTCTGACCGAACTTTGTATGAATCAGAACCGAACCAAACCACTGCTTATTTCTTCCGAGGCTTGTTGATGTCAACAATATCCTTAAAATAAATTCGTCCCCTACCGATGGTGCAGTAGAACGTGAGACGATTGTTTCCCGGGATACAACGGAAAACGAATGAGTAAGGGCACCACCGAACTCGTATCCAACGAACCACTAAAGTGTTTGAACTCTTCCCAAACTGAAAACAAAGAAAGCTTCTGTGTGTGTTGTATGTCCTAGGTCTAAAAAACGAAAGCACTACTTCCTTTATAAAAGAAAAATAAACATGTCAATTAATCACATGAATGGGAGACCTTCCATTTACTTGTAACCCCCAAATTAATTTAATAGAATTAAATTAACTGTTATGGAACTTCAAAAGGCTTGGAAAAATAAAGAGACTTGTAAAAATTGGCTGGGCCGGGCCGCACAATTTGGTCCGGCATTCGTGTACGCAGGACGCGCGGGTGCACACGAGCCAAGCCTTTTTGGATTTTGATTTGCACCCCCCCTGCGCGCGCACGTAGAGAGAGCCTCTATCCTTATAACTCTTACCCATCTACATATGAGCAATCATATATAAGCACAACTTCTCTCTAATAGCTTTCCCATGTGGGACAAACTCATTTCTCTTTATTTTCCAACACCAATGGGTGAACTTTGAGCAACAATTTCTCATTCACCGAAGCACCATTTTAAGCATATGAATATACCATTTCGAACTACTCACGGAGGAGTATCCGAATCATTCAATAACAACCACTAACACGAAGTGGAACTTGCTTAAAATTGTGCCTCAAAATGCTTACTCATAAGCATTTTCCAACAATCCCCCACATGAATGAAATTGGCGAAAAAACATCAAATAAAAATATTTTATAAAACATTTTATTTTGACCTAGAAGAGTTCAACAGTTCAACACCTGCATAGGATAGGTAGGCCTCAGCCTTTGAACATTCTCTTGTGAAAATATCTCATTTACTAGCTGAAAGTGGACACGATGTCATTGAACTGTACTGCCGTTCATGTAAATGGAGAACATATATCACACAGATATTTTACCTAACACATTAGAGTTCTCATTTTTATGTTCATTTTGGCCATGAACATCAACCTGGTTCTGCAAGATTTTTTAAGAATTGTGCCCCGTACAATTCCCTTTGAAGCGACCCCACTTCTCTCTCACATATGTGATTTCTTATTTAATAGTATCTCGTAATACTCTGCTCGGATTCCCGACGCATAAGAATCATTAAAAACATTTGCTTAACCTCTATCCATACGAGCATCACTGTTTCATTTCACCATAGGAATGGACTAGAGGGTAACCCCCCCACAGTGAACCAATTATGTCATTTACGAGTAGGTTGTCCCATTGAACCTAGATCTTGGGATATCCAGTCAACAAGGTTGGGTTTTCCTTCGTAATAAACATTTATCTAACGGGCTTTAGTCCCATTCCCCTTGATGATTTCACAACTAACTCTCTGTTAAACCCTTTGGTTAGCAGATCCACAATGTTATCCTTTGACTTTACATAGTCAATCGAAATAACTCCAGTAGAGAGTAGTTGTCTAACGGTATTGTGTCTACGACGAATATGTCTAGACTTACCATTATACATATTGTTATGTGCCCTTCCAATTGTAGATTGACTATCGCAATGAATGCAAATTACTAGCACTGGCTTAGGCCAACTTGGAATATCCTCTAGAAAATTTCGAAGCCATTCTGCTTCTTTAGCACACTTATCTAATGCAATGAATTCTGATTCCATTGTAGTCTGGCTATCACAGTCTGTTTGGAGGATTTCCATGATACAGCTGCACCTGCTAGTGTAAACACATAGCCACTGGTAGACTTTGAGTCTTTCATGTCAGATATCCAATTAGCATCACTGATCCTTCGACTACAGCTGGATATCTATGATAGTGCAACCCATAATTACGAGTAAAATGTAAGTACCTGAGTACTCTTACTATTGCTTTCCAGTGATCAACCCCTGGGTTACTTGTATATCTACTGAGCTTGGTTACTGTACAGGCTATATCAGGCCTTGTACACCTTGATAGATACATCAAACTCCCGATAACTCTAGAGTATTCTACTTGAGATATACCCTCTCCCCTATTCTTTGATAGGTGTAGACTCACATATAAAGGAGTTCTAGCCAAAACAGAATCATCATTGTTGAATTTACCAAGAATCTTGTCCACATAATGCGACTGATCAAGAATAAGTCCATCTGGACTTCTCGAGATCTTTATTCCCAGAATGACATCTGCTAGACCCATGTCTTTCATGTCAAACTTAGATTTCAGCATATTCTTGGTAGATTTCACCATTTTAACATTACTCCCGACAATCAGTATGTCATCAACGTAGAGACATAAAATGACATAGCCAACTTCTGTCTCTCTGACATAAATTCATTTATCACATTCATTGATTTTGAAACCATTTGCCAACATGGTGTCATCAAACTTTTTATGCCACTGTTTCGGGGCTTGTTTCAATCCATACAAGGATTTAACTAACTTACAGACTTTCTTTTCTTGTCCTGGAGCTATAAAGCCTTCAGGTTGTTCCATGTAGATTTCTTCATCTAAATCTCCATTCAGAAAGGCTGTTTTCACATTCATCTGATGTACCTCAAGATTGCGTAAAGCTGCAATCGCTAGTATCATCCTTATGGAATTTATTCTCGTTACAGGAGAATAAGTATCAAAGTAATCAAGACCTTCACATTGTCTGTAACCTTTAATTACAAGTCTTGCTTTGTACTTATCAATTGATCCATCTGCCTTCATTTTCTTTTTGAAAATCCACTTGGACCCTAAAGGTTTACATCCTGGAGGAAGATTCACTAACTCCCAGGTGTGATTTTGTAAGATGGATTCGATTTCACTATTGATGGCATCTTTCCACAAAACATCATCAACTGATCTTACAACTTCGTTATAGCTTTGAGGATCATTCTCTAGCAAAAATGTCAGAAAATCTGGACCAGATGATTTTTCCGTTCTAGCTCTTTTGCTACGTCTTGGTTCAAGTTCAACAACTTGTTGATCCTCGGGAACATTTATGTTTTCTTGGTCCTGACTATCTTCAATGATAGTCTCATGTGCCCGTTTGTGCACATTTGAATTCGAATTAGTTTTACAAGGAAAAACGTATTCGAAAAAAAGATGCATTCCTCGACTCCATTATCGTATTCTTGTGAATATCTGGTATATTAGACTCATGCACAAGAAATCGATAAGCATTACTGTTATGTGCATATCCTATGAAAATGCAATCAATATTTTTTGGTCCTATCTTTACCTTTTTAGGTGGAGGAATGATTATTTCGCAAGACACCCCCACACTCGTAGGAATTTATAGGAAGGTACTCTTCCTTTCCACATTTCATAAGGAGTTTTCCATGCTTCTTTCCGTGGTACCTTATTTAAAAGGTAATTAGCTGATAAAACGGCTTCTCCCCACATATTCTGAGGTAAGCCAGAGCTGATTAACAAGCGCTCATCATCTCTTTCAAGGTACGATTCTTCCGTTCCGCAACCCTATTGGATTGAGGTGAATAAGGAGCTGTGGTTTGATGTATGATTCCATTTTGTTCACAAAGTGATTCAAAAGGAAAAACATACTCACACACCACGATCACTTCTTAACTCCTTAATTCCTTTATTCAGTTGGTTCTCAACTTTATTCTTATAAAGAACAAATTTCTCTATAGCTTCGTCCTTGCTTTTCATCAAAACACATAACAAAATCTTGTGCAATCATCAATAAAGGAAATAAATATTTATTACCGCCTCTCGATTGTATTGAATTAAAATCACATACATCGGTATGAATTAGATCAAGTGGTTCAGAGTTTCTTTCAATACTATGAAAAGATGATCTAGTTAGTTTTGCCTCAACACAAGTATCACACTTATGTCTGTTATCAATTTTAAAATTGGGAATGTGATTCATGTTAATTAGTTTCCGCAATGAATTAAAATTAACATCTCTTAATCTACCATGCCATAGATTATAGTACTCAACAATATAAGCAGAAGAACTGGCTTTATTGATATTTTTGGGTTTA
>SKCR01011432.1:0-12991 GCA_019454045.1 Zanthoxylum bungeanum | reverse complement strand
TACTCGCTAAACACGCTCATTTATATTTTACTCGTCACATTAAACAAAAGTATTAGTTGGACTAATATTTTATGTTGTTTTAAATATATATATATAGTTGGACTATATACAAACTCATTCAAATTATAGTTGATTTTATAATTGGATTATAGTAATCAATATAATGAATTATAATGATAGTTGATTTTATTAATTGGATTATAGTAATCAATATTAAAATTATAGTTGATTAAATAATTGGATTATTGTGATCATTATAATAAATAGTACCTTATTAAAATTGATTAAATAGTTGGACTATTAAAATCAAGAAAGAATTGAAAGGTTGAATATTTAAAATATATAATCCTTGAGTTAAATGTTTTAAATGATTTAATTTTCGATTGGGAATTAATAATAGGTTAATTATTTGATAAAATAACTTATTATGACTAAGCCCATAATTAAGCAAATAGTAGAGCATAAAATTTAGAAGATTTATGTGATGATGACTTTAGTGCTTAATTAATATACTTATAATAAATCTATCTTTAGATTAAAAGTATTAAAATTGCAATTAATAATTCTTGGAGAATTAATTGACTATTCTAGTGGAGAAAAGTCAAAGTTTGCAATTGGGCATGTAGCACAAGGTGCATATCGTCGATATTCCGAAACCCAAGGCTTGGCCAAAGGTTTGTGAAATATTGAAAAGATAATTGACATATCCCCAAGTGACTGCCAATTGGATATGGAAGACACGAAGGAATTAAAGAAAGGGCGAGGCTCTAACTTTAAAAATATTTGTCAAAGTTATGTTCACTACTAGTATTGAAATTAGATTTTAAATACTTAGTGTGGTACATAAAATATATATGTATTGATGTTCAGAATCCGCTAAGAGCTGGATACTGACTTCAAGCCGAGATTTCTCCGCAAATCGAAAACGGGACGGAAGTCGCTGTTTCGATCATAGATACCTAAATTTAGGAACTACCCTTCGGGTATGTACTTAAATTAAGAACTATTATGATGTAACTAGTTTGACTAGAGACATTATCTCTATATCAGTGTTTAATCCGTTGCGGATAAACCTTTATATTTTAGAACACTAAAGTGTTTTATTATATAAAGATGATACTGAGATAAATACATTAGATGTAAATAACAGAATTTATATTTTGAATATAATAAAATCTCAAACATAGAAAATGACAAATAAATAGCTCAAAATGATTTGATCAATAGAGACTTATTTGTGGCATTGTTGTCTAGGACACAATTAAACAAGACTCGTATATCCACACTTTTGAAGAATGGTACTAGGACTGATTTGACTATTCAAATAAGGTCTGCGAATCTAGTTAATTAGGTAAGGTACCTAAAATACTATTTACTTGGTAATAGTAAAAGTGCCACCGATCTGTTAGCCCTATTCATGGTGAAGTTAGTGGGCCCATATCTAGCTGGGCTAGATGTGAACATGAATATTTCGTGACCTTAACGGATGTGGCATCACGTTATGGTTATGTGTTTCTTTTGAAGAACACAGATCAGAAACTTTAGAGTTTCGACACGAAATAGAAAAACAGATCGGCTATAGTATTATGCCGCCACGGTAAGACCGTATTAGAAAATACTTAAGCAGTAAGTTTCATATATACATGAAAGAGTACTGTATTCTTTCATATGAGGACTCCTCCTGAGACACGTCAGTTAGACGGTGTGTCCGAACTAAAACCGAATTTTGTTGGACATGATAAGGTTTATCACGAGTCGCTCTGAGCTACTATTTCCTTCTACAGGATATGCATTAACAGTGCAAAACTTATTTAGAATAAGGTTCCATGAAAATCTGTTTGACAGATATCATATAGGATATGAGCAGGAAAGAAACAGGGTTTCTCATTCCTGATAATTTGGGTATGCCAGGCATAACGTTTGGATGATACCAAACTAAAAGACCCAAGTTGGATAAGTGCCAATATAGGTTATCCTAAGGGAAACCATAAGTATAGTACTTATAAATCTCACATGAGAACAATTTGATTGTTGCTCACCATGCGGTTTTTCCTGAGAGGAATACCGATATCCAGTGGTCAGTGGGAGGATAGTGATACTCGATGAAAATCGGAGTAATACTGTTCAAGGCACGAAGTCCTTAATGGAAACCAAACAGTTCATCAATAATGAATCTGTACCATTAATCTTCAAATACACAAGAACTTTGTAGATCGGATAGAGTCAGAAATCAACCTAGGGTATGGGTTTCTGATCTAACCTCATAAAGATGTCAATCTTATGAAGGTATATCCACCGACTACATTTTGAGGAAGTGATACGATGTATCGACTCCCTATTATGGCAAAGTGCCATGAATCCGAAATGGATTCCATGTATAACAACTATTTTGGATACTAGTTGTACCACAAGGCATTGTGCCTATTGGTACAATAAACGTCTTCAAGGAAGACACACATGGATGGCAACATACCAACGTACAAAGCTAGGCTTTTGACGGAAAGGTATCGTTATCAACATTGTGTTAATAACGGTTCAACCTTTTACTTGTTGCCATGGTAAATCCATTTTGAAGATGCTTGTTGATAACTGTATATTTCATTTATGAAATATGTCAGTTACAAATCAAAATCGCTTTCCTGAAAAGGAAACCTTTTGGAGAATGTTTATAACATTCTGACGATTTTGTATAACCGACAAACAAGGTTTGCGGATTATTCAATCCATGTTTGGATTGAAGCAAGCATAAGTTCTTGGAACTGTCGTTTTGAAATAATCATAATGGTTTATGATTTAACTCAAAACGAAATAATTCTTGTGTATATAAGGAGGTTAGTGGGAGGAGCGCACTGACAGTTAAATTCCCATAAAACAATTGGTGAAAGCTTGGTTTTCATAGATATTCTTTCAATAGAAATTCTCCGTAGAATTATGGGGAGTAACAACCTTTATTCAAGGAATAAAGATCTACTAGATAGATTTGGAGTTGTTAACACTCTCTGAGAAATTGTACATTTAAAATGTACTTGTATTGGTGTCTCATACGCTTCGAGCATATGGAGTCACAATCGGGTCAATCCAAGTGATAGTCACTGGATTGAAATTAAGAACATCTGTTAGTATCTTTGAGAACTAAAGATGCTATCCTATACTATGGAGAAGGAGAACTTGAAGTGACTGGGATCACTGCAGCAAGTTTCCAAACAATTATATACTTCGGTACTATAAAGTTTGAATAACGGGACAGTGAGCTGGAAATCTTCCAAGCAAGATAACTGTTGCCGAATAAACAACAAATACGGATTATTGCTGCAGCTGAGGCAGCAATAGAAGTCTTTTGGATTGAAATAAATCTAATTAGATTAGATGTAGTTCTGATAGCAGCTGAGCTAGGCGTCAGCAAAGGCTAAGGAATTAAAGGTCTCATCGACGATCCAGATATATACTTCTATATCATCTGATTCGTTCGGATCATACATCGTGGCGATGTGATGATCGTATAAATCGCGTCAAACGATAATCAAACAAATCCGCTGACGAAAAATTTTCTCAGCAATTTGAGCGAACCATACATAGTTCGGGTGTTGGACACTTGAGTGACTCGCTATGTGCCAAGTGGGAGATTGTTGGATAATATGACCCATAGCGTCACTATTTGCACAGATCATTGTGTTGTTGTAGCAAATTAACTATGTAATAAGGAAATTGCACTCTCATCATTTGTGATTAGATCACCATAGATATATAAATGAAGAGAGGTCCCTATGATTAGTTCCTGGATTGAGATGATATGAGACAGTATCAGTCCACGAAGGATTAATCATTAAATATCCCTAGCCGTAGTATTATCGAGACTGGACATCGATAATGCGGAATAGGCTAGTATTGCACTTGTGTGCGTTGTGAGGGCACAACGACATAGTTCTCATATATATAAGTATTGGATACTTATGCAAGTGCGATAGGAGGTCGTTGTTTCACCGATGGTACGGGAAAAGCTTCGCTCTAGATAGACCCCGCGGAATCCCATTGGTAGTATGTCTGCGTGTCTATGGGAGGCCGCATCAGGGTAGGTGTATATGGTCTTAAACTGAGACTTGCATCGCTAGTACTTGCGACAATCGGTTAAACTTTGGTTTTGGTGGTTGGGGGACCTAAACTGGTTCTGTGTTCACCTCTTCTGGGTTTATCAGGGATCGTAGTGCACTGGGTGTGATGTCAAGATGGAAGTGTCACTTCAGACATATGGAGTTGATGATCACGCAGGATACAGAACTAGTGCTCTATAAAAGGTTGCAACCGTCGGGACAATATGACTAGGTCAGTATTGCCCGATTCAAAGAGACTAGTTGCTTGATGTCCCATATATGTTTCGTACGGGGCAGACACATTTCCAGCCCCAGGCCTAACATGTGATCGTCCGATACTGGATCGATATACGCAATACAATACAATTGTATACTACGCTTGATACAGATGTTAATATTCTTAAATGGATATGTCCGGAGAATTAGGTAGACTTGGTGCTTTGCTAGGAGTCGACCTTGTCTCGTAAATCGGTAAAACGTAGTACTTGGTACGTACGTGATTCGGATATTCCGACGACCGTATTTACTTACTATTTATCCGGGGATCTCATGGGTCGCTTCCCGATAATGCACCGATGATGCATAACTCGCACTCATTAATAATCTGGGATTATATAGAAGAAAGAGAAAATTAATCTGGGATTAATTACGGAGATATTTTATCTAGGATAAAATATCGTTTAGAGAGAGATAACGATTAATTGGAATTAATCAATAAATTAATATATTCGATATATTAAACGAAATTAGATTTCGACGCGGAATTAAAATTAGATTTTAATTCGGGCGAACGAATTAATTTAGAATTAATTCGTTAGCGACGTGAATAGTGAATTCGCTAGGCGTAATCATTTAATACGACGCGACGGAAAAATCGTTAATTTGGAATTAACGAACCCGAGCCCGAGTGTGATTGCGAGCGTATTCGTATTTCGAATTCGAGTGCGGCGTCGCAAGTCACATCAAGCGTCAAATCAATCGTCACATCAATCGTCAAATCAAAAGTCACTTTGAGTGATTGATTGATTGATTGATTGATGGAAGGATTGATTGAAAGACACACATCACATCACTTTATTAAAGTGACATGTGAATAGTTGATGTGTGTAGGTGGAATAGTGACTTGTGAAGACTTTTACCATTTGCTTTATTTTAATAAATGATTTGGTAAATGTGTTTTTAATGTATTTTCAAGGAAAATATATAAGGCATTTTTTGGTAAATGCTTTACAACATTCACTCACTTTTTCCATCTCTCTCTCTCACCCTTTTCTTTCTTCTCTTCACGCCATTGAAGGGCTTTTCTTCACTGGTTTTTCACTCAGTTTTGCGTGAATTTGGGGAAGCAAATGAGTGATTTCATTTGATGAAATTAAGTGCTAGTACACTTGTGAACATTGCGAAGGTGTTAGGGAGGTTCACCAATGAGGCGGGACTCATCCGACGGAGTTTGGAGCTTCGTTTTGAGACCCGAAACTGTCAACCACGTGAGCATGGACTGCTGCAGTTTGGCGCCTAAGGCAGTGAGTTTTTTGGATTCGTTCGTCTCCAAATCTACTCAACCGATCGATGTGAGTATTCCGCTACCTCCGTTGATGTATTTACACATTATTTTCATGTCTTGTTTGATCTTGGGACCTTAATAAAAACCAACAATGTGAGAGTAGGATGAAGGTACTCTACAAGAGTCCTCATGGGTGGTCTCTCGTACTCACTCATACTGTGTATGCTAGATGTGGATGGTGTGACAAAAAGATTATCAAACAGACTTTCTAAGTCTGAGTTTTCTTCTTCAATCCTAACACATCTACCAAACCTATCCCTACGTCTAGGCATACAATTAAACATAAATAAAACTAGAAATAAAAATAAAAGAATAAACTAAAAATAAATAAATAAATAAATAAAAATTCAAAATTAAAATTAAAACTGAAATAAAATTAATACACTAAAAATAAATAATTAAAAAATAAACTAATGATCAAAACTAAACTAAAACTGAAATTGAAATAAAATAAAATAAATAAGTAAATAATAATAATAAAAATAAGATGGAACGAAGTTACCGTTTTTGTTGTTGACCTAGCAAACCTTCTCCTTTTGCTTGTTAACTGTCTCCCCAACAACGGCGCCAAATTTTGATTACGCCCAAAAAGTACTTGCGGTTATCACAGTATAGTTGGGGTGTCAATTCCTCAGAGAGATGGTTACAAATAATTGATTTACTTAAACAAAACGTTAGCAATAACTTAATGAAAAGATAGATTAAATTTGGTAATATAAAGCAAAGATTAATAGAAAAACGTTGAGAGTTTTCAATAGAGAGAGGCAACAAAGCATCGAGAATCCCTCTTGTATCAAATTCCTATATCCACTAATTGATTCTTGTTATTACTCAATTAAAGGTTTCACATCCCAAATCAACAATCAGAAAATATTCAATTCTATGCATATTAAATTCTAAGTTAATTGATGATTTATTTTCTCTATGTTAACAACACACAAAGTCATCGTTACGACTTATCTAACGTCGATAATATACCCCAAGGCAATACAACAGCAAAAGACAAAATCATAAAATAACTTTACCAGTCACAACTGGGTTCACAAATCACACATAGAAGAAGCATGACTGGATCTATATGCATGTTTGATAAAAACAGTTTCTGGATTCATATAATCAAAAGATAATAAAGAATAACAAACATCAATTGTATTAAACGTTTAAGAGTATTTAGGAATCAACAACATGAATATAAAAACTTAAATACAAGAGTTCATCATTAGCTTTGCCTAGGAGATTAGTTCTCCATGGAAGAAAGAGATGTAGCCTAAAGAGATTGCATCAGCATCATGTCTGTTATGAAGTTTCTTCGTTCTTCAATCTCAAAATTATGTTTGTGGCTCTTTGTTATGTGTTTATTCTCTCTTTCTCCTTATTTTTCTCTTCTCTAGGGTTTTGGACGAACTTGGGTTTATATAGAGAAGTCTCAGAGGCGTTATTTGCGTAAAAATGAACTAAACAAAAAACCTGGAATACGCTTCCGTGTCGCTGTTGGATAATATGACCCATAGCGTCACTATTTGTACAGATCACGTGTTGTGTGTACAAATTAACTATGTGACAAGGAAATTGCACTCTCATCATTTGTGATTAAATCACCATAGATATATAATGAAGAGAGGTCCATATGATTAGTTCCTGGATTGAGATGATATGAGACAGTATCAGTCCGCGAAGGATTAATCATTAAATATCCCTAGCCGGAGTATTATCGAGACAGGACATCGATAATGCGGAATAGGCTAGTATTGCACTTGTGTGCGTTGTGAGGGCACAACGGCATAGTTCTCATATATATAAGTATTGGATACTTATGCAAGTGCGATAGGAGGTTGTGTTTCACCGATGGTACGGGAAACAACTTCGCTCTGGATAGACCCATCGGAATCCATTGGTATTATGACTATGTGTCTATGGGAGGCCGAAATCAGGGTAGGTGTGTATAGTCTTAACCTGAGGAATTACATCGCTAATACTTGCGATAATCGGTAGACTTTAGTCTTGGTGGTACAGGGCTTTAACCGGTTCTGCGTACACCGCTTCTGGGTTTATCAGAGAGTCGTAGTGTATTGGGTGTGATGTCAAGACGGAAGTATCACTTCAGTCATATTGGAGATGATGTCACGCAGGATATGGTACTAGTGTTTTGAGTGTTGCGCAACCATCGGGATATTATGACTAGGTCATGCGTATCCGATTATAGAGACTAGTTACCAGACATCCGACATGTGCTTCGGACGGGGCAGACACTTATCCAGCCCAGCCCTAGCACGTGACTATCCG
Source organism: Zanthoxylum bungeanum (assembly GCA_019454045.1). Lineage (NCBI taxonomy): Eukaryota > Viridiplantae > Streptophyta > Magnoliopsida > Sapindales > Rutaceae > Zanthoxylum > Zanthoxylum bungeanum. The sequence goes on along the minus strand of SKCR01011432.1, from coordinate 5,056 downwards.
ATACTGGGCCGATATACACAATACTACGGTATACTACGCTTGATACAGATCTATATATTCCTGTAAGAATATTTCTGGAGAATTGGGTAGGCATGGCGCTTTGCTAGAAGTCAACCTTGTCTTGTAAATCGGTATAAACGTAGTGGGGTACTTACGTGTTCGGATAATCCGACGACGTATATTTACTGCCAACATATCCGGAGATCTCATGGGTCGCTTCCTGAAGATTCACCGATGATGTATAACTCGCACTTTAATTAATCTAGGATTAATTAGAAGAGAGAGAAAATTAATCTGGGATTAATGGCGGAGATATTTTATCTGGGATAAAATATTAATTAAAGAGAGAGAGAACGATTAATTTGGAATTAATCGATAAAATAATATATTCGATATATTATAAGAAATTGGATTTCGACGCGGAATTAAAATTAGATTTTAATTCGGGCGAACGAATTAATTTAGAATTAATTCGTTAGCGACGTGAATAGTGATTTCGTTAGGCGTAATCATTTAATTACAACGCGACGGAAAATTCGTTAATTTAGAATTAGCGAACCCGAGCCCGAGAGTGATTGCGAGCGCATTCGCATTTCGAATTCGAGCGTGGCACGCAAGTCACATCAAGCGTCAAATCGTTAGTCACATCATGGGTCAAATCAATTGTCACTTTGAGTGATGTGACTTGACAACATGTCACTTTATTAAAGTGATGTGATGTGACTTAAAGTAAAAAGTAGAAGTGATATGGTTGTTGGAAAAAGCATTAATAGACTTTTGCTTTTTGACTTTTGATATATATATGAAAATGATTTATATTTGTTTTTGTTTTTGGAAAATAAAATAAGTATATAAACTAAAATCATTTTCTCTCTCTCTCTCACCACACACTTACGCATCTCTTCCTCTTCTCCCTTCTTTTCTCTTCTTTCTTCACGGCTTCAAGCCGATTTCTTCAAAAATTTTCTGGTTTTTGACCGAAATTTTGAGAAGCAAATTGAAGAAGAGTAGTGCTAGCACACACATGGGTTATATTATGGTGATAGGGAAAAAGAATTTGTGAGCTTGGATTTATTTTTGGAGCTTGAAGCTTTGAGCTTCCATGGAGTCATCAATGGCGAATTTAGAAGGCATCAAAACAGCCCCAAACCGAGCATCACAGCAGCTCAATGGAGTCCAAAACCGAGCTTGGAGGGAGGCAAAAACGCAACTTGTTCTTCATAGCATCAAACCCATCAATGTGAGTATGTATTCCGCCTTACTCCTTGTGTATTCAACTCGTTTTTATGCATGTTTGTGATCCTTGGGACTTGATTGAAACTCAACAATGGTATCTTGAGCTATTGGTGCATAAAAACGAATTAGGGTTCTTGAGCAAATTTGGGGCTTTTTGATTTAAGCATGATTTTGACAAATTGTTTGTTTAAGAATGCTTGTATATGAATTAATTAGAGTTATATGTAATCAATTTGATGAAAAATTAATTGGATTGATTTTCCCCAATTTGCTTAATGTTGGTCAAAACTTTAATTTGGGTAAACTCAATTTGAGCATCAAATGATTAAATTGTTTAGTATAGTATGCTTGAATGAGGTTGAATTGATGTTGTGCATAATCAATTTCATGAAATTTGGTTGGATCCATTTTTCTCTAAATTTTGGGCATGACAAATTTGGGTAAATGATTTTGAGCATGTTTAATGAAATTGGATGATTTAGAATGCTTAAATGTTGTTTAATTGATGATTGATTAGATCATTTGATGAAAAGTGTTTGGAACAATTTTTTTCCCCAATTTGCTTGTGATGGCCGAATTTGGCAAGTGCCCTATTGTCTTGGTTTTTTGATTTTTTGTTCATTGGATGACTTAGAAATCATTTGGGGATGTTGAATTTATGTTTGATTGGGTTCAATTGGATTGAATTTGATTTGGGCATAATTTCCCTCTTTGGCCGAGACTTTAGCATGTATAAATTGGTTTGATTTTGATTTAATTATGTTGGACATGATTAATTGATGTTAAGCATGATTAATTGGACAAATTTGATGTTTTGGAAACTTTGATTTGGGCAATTAATAATGCTATACACTTTAGGTAATTTAATTGGAAAATTTGGAATTTTTTTGGAATTAATTATTGGGCTTAAAATTGGATTTGGGCTTTTAAAGTTGTTATTGGGTTTATTGGGACTTTTTTGTACAAAGTTGGTTTAGGCCAAAATTGGTTGGATCCAATTAGGCCCAAAACCGCTTCCAAAAGGCCCAATGCGACTAATGAACCTTAACGTTTAATTGGGCCTAAATTAATTTATGGGCTTATGGGGTAACTCCCGGATTGGACTTTGGTTGTGGTTGCGAGTTTGACCCGAGTTGACCAAAAGTCCACGCCTCAAGAAATTAATTAAAAGCCCATTGGACTTTAATTAAATTAATATTGGATATTAATCGGGCTTTGAGACCCGTAACGATTAAATTTGGAATTTAAGTCGTAAAGGTTTATTTTATAAAGTGTAATATTTAATTTAGAATTAAATAATGAATTAGAATTAAATGCGTATTAAATTGGATTTAATTATGTAATAATTTAATTCGTAATAAGTAGAAATCGTACTTTGAGTACGTGTTCGCAATACGAGTTTGACTCGAACAAAATCAAATCTTTGTTTGAACATTGGATGATCACTAATTATCAAGATTAATTAATTTGATTAGATTGATTGATAACATGCTTGTATGAATACATGGTTGTGATGTTTGAATAATGTATATCGGATGGATATTAGCCGGGTGGGGCGATTTTGGAAATTGTAATAAATTTGATTTATTAATTGGACCTGCAAGTCCAGCCTTATCTCCTATTCTTTGTATTCTCTTCTCATCTATTCCCCTCTATGTATAACGGGTTAGAAGAAATATTTGTGCTAGCGGGAGGGAGAGAGAAAGAGAGAGATTTGATCTAGGATCAATGTAAAATATCCATCCGCATATCATTATTATTTTACATATGCGCTTTATTATGTGTTTAGAATGCATGTTTAAGGGTTTATGATGATGAGACCTTAACAAAGATAATTAAAATTGGTTGCCAATTTGCACGCGAAAAACCCTCGTTAAATATCAAGCGTTTATTTTCCTTCCATTGAGTGATTCTTACTCAAGATCCGAGATTGGCAGGGGTTGTTGGCCAAAGTCAAGCCCTTGTCCGTCAAAGATGTGTTTTAATCACGAGGCTTTGTTCCATATCGGTGTCGTGTCCAAGTTGTGGTTTGTTGGCCAAAGTCAAGACCATTTCTTGTCCATTGACATTGATTACGAAGCTTCCATGTCAATGGGTCCGCGCTTGACTGGGATCACTAGGTTTGTTGTGCCAAAGCCGAGGCCTAGTTGATTCAGAGGAAAAAGGTTAGGGTATACATTCGATGTATAGGCATATATAAGATATATGTTTGGGACTTGGATGTCCACCTACTGGATCTAGGAGTTGGATGAGATGATCCAATTGATCTTCGAGATCTACCTAGTTAATTATCATACAATTTGTTGGCCAAAGTCAAGATTGTGTGATATTTAACGGGATCTAGCCCACTAGGAAACACGGTTTCCCGAGTACTCGACAGAGGGTTAGAGGCTCGACGAAAAATAGTGGGAGGTAAGAATTGAATTTGCAATACTCGTTCAATTACTCGCCATACGCGCTCATTTAAATCATTTCGTCATTAGATTAAATGTTAGTTAGACTAATATTTAAATTGTTGTTTTAATAAACAGTTGGACTGTATTATACTTGATTATATATAATTGGATTATATTAATCAATATATTTGAATTAATTAATTTCAGTTTACAGTTGATTTTATAATTGGATTATAGTAATCAATGTAATTGGGGTAAATAATTTGGATTATATTTGATTATATAGTTGGACTATTATAATCATTATAATATATATAGTATCACTAATCGTTGATTAAATAGTTGGACTATTGTAATCAAAATAAAATTAAAATTGAAAAGTTGGATATTTAAAATATAATCTGGGAATAAATAATAGGTTACTTTATTTGATAAAATAACTTATTATACCTTAAGCCCAAAATTAGCGAAATAAGTAGAGAATAAAATCTTTGGAAGATTTATGTGATGATGACTTTAATGCTTAATTTAAAATACTTATCATAATCTAATTTTAGATTTAAGAAGTATTAAAATTGCAATTTATAATTCTTGGAGAATTAATTGACTATTCTAGAGGAGATAAAGTCAAAGTTTGCAATTGGACATGTAGCACGAGGTGCACATCGTTTCGATATTCGAAACCCAAGGCTTGGCCAAAGGTTTCGTGAAATATTGAAAGGATAATTGACATATCCCAAAGTGACTACCGTTTGGATATGGAAGACACGAAGGAATTAAGAAAGGACGAGGCTCTAACTTTAAAAATGTTTGTCTTAGTTATGTTCACAGCTAGTATTGAAATTGGATTTTAAATACTTAATGTGGTACATAAAATATATGTATTGATGTTCAGAATCCGCTATGAGCTGGATACTGAATTCAAGCCGAGATTTCTCTCGCAAATCGGAAACGGGACGAAAGTCGCTGTTTTCGACCGTAGATACCTATGTTTAGGAACTACCTTTTGGGTATATACTTAAATTAGGACTGTTATAATGTAACTAGTTTGACTAGAGACATTATCTCTATATCAGTGTTTAATCCGTTACGGATATAAACCTTTATATTATAGAACACTAAGTGTTTTATTATATAAAGATGATACTAAGAAATACATTAGATGTAAATAACAGAATTATATTTTGAATATAAATAAAATCTCAAAACATATAAAATGACAAATAAATAGCTCGAATTGATTTGATCAATAGAGACTTATTTGTGGCATTGTTGTCTAGGACTTAATTTAACGAGACTCGTATATCCACACTTTTGAAGAGTGGGTACTAGGACTGATTTGACTATTCAAATAAAGTCTACGAATCTAGTTTGTTAGGTAAAGTACCTAAAACACTGTTCACTAGGTAATAGTGTAAGTGCCA
>SKCR01011431.1:0-12977 GCA_019454045.1 Zanthoxylum bungeanum | reverse complement strand
GTTGGACGTTAATCGGACTTTGAGTCCCGTTACGATTAAATTTGGAATTTAAATCGTAAAAGGTTTATTAAATATAAAGTGCAATATTTAATTTGGAATTGAATAATGAATTAGTATTAAATACATGTTAAATTTGATTTAATGATGTAGTTTAATTTAATTCATGAATTCGTACTTTGAGTACTTATTCGCAAAAACGAGTTTGACTCGATCAAAATCAAATCGTTGTTTGAACATTGGATGATCACTTAATTATCAGATTAATTAATTTGATTAGATTTATTGATAGCATGCTTGTGTGTGTGAATACATGGTTGTGTTGAATGAATAATGTATATCGGATGGATATTAGATGGGTGGGCAATTTTGGAAATTGTAATAAATTCGATTTGGTTAATTACGACGGAAATTTCGTTAATTTGGAATTAGCGAACCCGAGCCCGAGAGTGATTGCGAGCGCATTCGCATTTCGAATTCGAGCGCGGCACGCGAGTCACATCAAGCGTCAAATCGCTAGTCGCGTCAATCGTCAATTAATTGTCACTTTGAGTGATGTGACTTGACAATATGTCACTTTATTAAAGTGAATAGATGTGATGTGACTTAAAGTTAAAAGTTGAAATGATGGAAAAGCTTTATTGTTTTAACTTTTGACTTTTGAATTAAAAAGATAAGATATATATATATTTTATTTATTTTACTTGGTAAATGAAATAAAAAATATATATATTAAAAATCTTTTTCTCTCTCACACATGCAACAGTATACGGTTTCTCTCTTTTCCCTCTCATTTTCCCTCTTCTTCTTCCTTTCTTCTTCACGGCATCACTGCCGATTCTTCTTCATTTTCTCTGGTTTCACCGAGCATTTGAGAAGCAGAATGGAAGATGATAAGTGCTAGCACACACCTTGAGTGATACAAAGGTGATAGGGAAGTGAGTTTGTGAGCATGGAATCTCAAAGCTTGGAGCTTCAATGGAGTTCATGCATGGCCGATTCTTGGAGGTTCAAAGAGGAGCAAAATCGCACAGCCCACTGCCTTGGAGAGCCACTGCCGTGAGCTTGGAGGGGACAAAATCGTACCTTGTTCTTCATTCATCAAAACCGAAATTCAATGTGAGTATATTCCGCACCTCCTTTGATGTATTCATATGTGGTTTTTTATGCATGATTTGTGATCCTTGGGACTTTGATTGAACTCCAACAGACAAATCTTGGCTAGAATAGGAAGTCAATATCTTTAATTTGTTATGATTGATTTTAATTAGGCATGACATCTTTTTAATTTAGTATGTGATTTGTTTAGTTAGGAAGTTAATATACTTGATTTATCTTCATTAGGTATGATTATATTTTGTGTTTTATTTAATTGGTAAATGGTTTAAATATTTTATTTAATATTTAATGTTTAATTTAAATAAATTTGGATGTGTTTTATGGGCTTTGGGGAGCTAATTGTGCTGGGGTGCGAGGTAGCAGCAAAACCAGAAACACCGACGCCGTTCGAATGCCAATTCGAACGCCACACGAACGTCCGCAATCTACCTGACGTTCGAACGAAGTAACGAACGCAGCACTAACGAAGACAGTGAGCTTGTGAAATGGACTTGAAGATGTACTTATTTCGGATCTCCCCTTTCGACCTCCGTTCCCGCAATATCCTTAGCTAAAAGGTAGTGCCTCCAACTGAGACTCATCATCGGGTTTCACATGCGAAAATGCAATGCCTACAATCTCCAACAATGGTATCAGAGAGATTGAAAAGCATGAAATTTGATTAAGGCTTAAAATTTTGGTAAATTGAATTTGAGCATGAATTTATGAAATTGGATGAATAAATATGCTTAAATGTGTTTTAATTGAGGATTGATTGGATAAATTTGAAGAAAAATTATTTGGAATAAATTTGCCCAATATCTTAGGCTTGGCCGAATTGATGGATGCCCTAAATTGTCTTGGAATTTTTTTTTATTCATTGGATGTGTTGGAAATCAATTGGGAATGATGATTTAATGTTGATTTAAGATTCAATTGGATTGGATTTGCAATTTGACATAAATTCCCCTTTGGCCAAGACTTAATAAGCATGAAATTGGGTTTGATTTTTGATGAAATATGTTGGAAATGTTTTGTTGTAAAAGAGCATGATTAATTAGACAAATTTGTGTTTTGGAAATATTGATTTGGGTAATTAATTGTGTTATACACTTTATGTAATTAAATTGGGAATTTGGAATTTTTGTAATTTATTTATGTTGGCATATTTTGTGAAATTGGGCTTATTGGGCTTGGTTGTACCAAGTTAGGTTTAAGCCAAATTGGTTGGATCCAACTGGGCCCAAAACCGCCTCCATAAAGCCCAAATGCGACAATGGACCTTTAAAGTTTAATTGGGCCTAAATTGATTTCTAGGCTTATGGGTAATTCCCGGATGGACTTTGGTTATTCGGTTTGACCCGAGTTGACCAAAAGTCCACGCCTTAAGAAATTATTAAAAGCCCATTGGACTTTAATTAAATTAAACATTGGATGTTAATCGGGCTTTGAGACCCGTAACAATTAAATTTGGAATTTAAATCGTAAAGGTTCGTTAAATAAAGTGTAATATTTAATTTGGAATTAAATAGCGAATTAGTATTAAATACAAATTGAATTGGATTAAATTTTGTAGTTTAATTTAATTCGTGAATTCGTACTTTAAGTACTTATTCGAAAAATGAGTTTGACTCGAGCAAAATCAAATCGTTGTTTGAACATTGGATGGTCACTAATTATCAGATTAATTAATTTGATTAGATTGATTGATAACATGCTTGTGCGAATACATGGTTGCGATGCATGAATAATGTATATCGGATGGATATTAAATGGGTGGGGAAATTTTAGAAATTGTTGTAATAAATTTGATTTATTAATTGGACCTGTGTGTCCAGCCTTATTACCTCCTTACTCTTTGTATTCTCTTCTCACCTATTCCCCTCATTGTAAATGAGGTTTCTTAAGAAGTGTAGTGTAACGGGTAGAAGCAAATACTTGTACTAGCGGGAGAGAGGAAATGGATAGATTTGATATAGGATCAATGTGTAAAGTATCCATCCGCATATCATTATTATTTATTCATATGCGCTTTATTATGTGTTTAGAATGCATGTTTAAGTGTGTGATTATGAGACCTTAACAAAGATAATAAATTGGTTGCCAATTTGCACTCTCGAAAAACCCTCGCAAAATATTAAGCGTTTTTCCTTCCATTGAGTGATTCTTACTCAAGATCCAAGACTGGCATTGGCTTGTTGGCCAAGTCAAGGCCTTTGTCCGTCGAGGATGTGTTTGAATCACGAGAGCTTTGTTCCATATCAGTGTCTTGTCCAAGTTGTGGTTTGTTGGCCAAAGTCAGACCACTTCTTGTCCATCGACATTGATTACGAAGCTTTCCATGGTCACTGGGTCGCGCTTAACTGAGATCACTAGGTTTGTTGTGCCAAAGCCAAGGCTTAGTTGATTCAGAGGAAAAAGGTTAGGTAATATATTGGATATATTGGCATATATAAGATATATGTTTCAGACTTGGATGTCCCCCTACTGGATCTAGGAATTGGAATGGATCCAATTGATCTTAGAGATCTACCTAGTTAATTATCATACAATTTGTTGGCCAAAGTCAAGATTGTGTGATATTTAACGGGATCCTAGCCCGCTAGGAAACACGGTTTCCCGAGTACTCGACAGAGGGTTAGAGGCTCGCCGAAAAGTAGTGGGAGGCAAGAATTGAATTTGCAATATTCGTTTAATTACTTGCCATACGCGCTCAATCAAATATCTTTCGTCAAATAAATTAAATGTTAGTTGGACAATATTTGAATTGTTGTTTTAATAAATAGTTGGACTATATTCAAACAATTAAATTATAGTTGATTAAATAGTTGGACTATTGTAATCATTATAATAAATAGTACCTAAATCGTTGATTAAATAGTTGGACTATTAGAATCAAGATATAATTGAAAGATTGACATTTAAAAGATAATCCTAGGGAAAATGTATTTAAATGGTTTAATTTTTCAAATTGGGAATAAAGTTTCAGGATGGTCCTGGAAAATAATAAAGTTACTTTATTTGATAAAATAACATATTATGCCTAAGCCCGGAGTTAAGCAAATAGTCGAGCATAATCTTTAGAAGATTTATGTGATGATAACTTTAGTGCTTAATCCATTAAACTTGTTAATTAGACTCCTTAATTTCTTAATCAGAACTAAGGATTAGATTCTTAAAGTATGATACTGAAATTGCAGGATCTTCAAAGATCTATCTTTAGATCTAAGAAGTACTATATTGCAATGATAAACTCTTGGAGAGTTAATGACTATTCTCAAGGAGACAAAGTCAAAATTTACAATTAGGCAAGTAGCGCAAGGCGCACTTTACTTCGATATTCTAGAAACCCGAGGCTTGGACAAAGGCTTCTGGAATATGAAAAAGGACAAAGGCAAAATCATTATAATCTTCTGGGAAGATAAATGACATATCCCAAAATGTCTGCCTAAATTGTGGCAAACAGGATCGCGGAAGCGTGACTGCCGTTTGAACAAAGCAGACATGAAGGAATTAAAGACGGTGCAAGGCTCCGGCTTTAAATATGTTTGTCATAAATATGTTCACTACTAGTATTAAAATTATATTTTAAATACTTAGTGTGGTACATAAATATGAATTGATGTTCAGAATCTGCTATGAGTAGGATACTGACTTCAATAGAGATTTATCTGCGAATTGAAAACGGGAAGAAAGTCGCTGTTTTAACCGTAGATACCTAACTTTAGGAACTACCCTCGGGTATGTACTTAAATTAGGAAACTGTTATAATGTAACTAGTTTGACTAGGAACGTTATCTCCATATCAGTGTTTATCCATTGCGGATTTACCTTTATATTTTAGAACACTAAAGTGTTTTATTATATAAAGATGATATTGAGATAAACACATTAGATGTGAATAACAACATTTATATTTTGAATATAAATAAATCTCAAACATATAACATGACAAACAAACAGATCATACTGATTTGATTAGAAGAAATTTATTTGTGGCATTGTAGTCTGGGACACAATCAAACAAGAATCGTATATCCACACTTTTGAAGAGTGGGTACTCGGACTGATTTGATTCCATTCAAATAAAGTCAACAAATCTAGTTTATTGGGCAATGTGCCTAAAACACATTTACTTGGTAAAAGTGTAAATGCCACCGATCTGTTAGCCCTAGTTCATAGTGAAGCAAGTGGGCCCATGTCTAGCTAGGCTAGAGGTGGATATGAATATTTCGTGACCTTTACGGATGTGGCATCGCGTTATGGTTATGTGTTTCTTTTGAAACACAAATCTGAAACTTTTAAAGTTTCGACACGAAGTAGACAAACAAATCTGCTATAGTATTAGACCGTCACGGTTAGACCGTAATGGAAAATACTTAAGCAATAATTTTCTAATATACTTGAAAGAGTACAATATTCTTTCAAAGAGGACTCCTCCCGGAACACGTCTTTTGACGGTGTGTCCGAACAGTGATAAATCGAATTTTGTTAGACATGATAAGGTTATTCATGAGTCGCTCTGAGCTACAATTTCCTTCAACAGATAAGCATAAACAGTGCATAAATTATTTAGAATAAGGTTCCATAAAATCTGTTTGACAGATATCATATTAGATATGAACATGAAAAGAAACCGGGTTTCTCATTCCTGATTATTTGGGTATGCTGGGCATATGTTTGGATGATACCAAACTAAAACCCAAATTGGATAAGTGTCTAATTGTAGGTTATCCTAGGGATACCAAAGTATTGTACTTATAAAACTCACCAGAGAACAATTTAATTGTTGCTCACCATGCGGTTTTCCTAAGAGGAATACCTATATGCAGTGGTAAGTGGGAGGATAGTAAAACTCGATGAAATTAGAGTAATACTATTCCAGGCACCAATTCTTAATGGAACACAAATAGTTCATCAAGGATGAAACTATACCGGTAATCTTCGAATACACAAGAACCACGTAAGTCGGAGAGAGTCAGAAAACAACCTGGGGTATGTGTTTCTGATCTCACCTCATAAAGATGTCAATCTTATTGAGGTATACCAACTGACTATGTATGAGGAAGTAATACAAGGTATCAACTCCCTATTATGGGAAAGTGCCATAAGTCCGAGTTGAATTCCATGTATACCAACTATGTTTGGACACTAGTTGTTATACCGCAAGGCATTGTGCCTATTGGTACTATATAAGTCTTCACGGAAGACATACATGGATGGCAACATACCAACGTATAAATCTAGGCTTTTAGCGGAAAGGTATCGTTATCAACATTGTGTTGACTACGACGAAACCTTTTAACTGTTGCCATAGTATATCCTTTTGGATAATGCTTGCTGACGCTGCATGTTTCATTTATGAAATATGAGAGCTGAACGGGAAAATCGCTTTCCTGAAAAGGAAACCTTTTGGAGGATGTTTTACAACATCCTGTCGGTTTTGTCGTACCAAAACTAGCAAACAAGGTTTGCAGGTTATTCGATCCATGTTTGGATTGAAGCAAGCATTAGGTTCTTGGAATTACCGTTTTTACGTAATCATAATAGTTTATGCTTTAATTCAAAACGAAATGATTCTTGTGTATATAAGGGGTTAGTGGGAGCGCACTGACAGTGGCTGTCCTATAAATAATGATAATATGTCATTTCTTGGAAATGATATTCCCATAATAAAATCGGTGAAAGCTTGGCTTTCATGAAACTCTCTGAGAATCGTACATTGAAAAATGTACGCGACCTGGTGTCCCATACGCTTTGAGCATATGGATTCACAAACAGGCCAATCCAAGTGATAGTCACTGGATTGATGTTAAGAACATCCTTTAGTATCTTAGAGATCTAAGGATGTTGTCTTAAACTCTGGAGAAGGAAAACATGAAGTGACTGGGATCACTACTGCAAGTTTCTTAACTGATAAAGACGACTATAAGTCGGAAACGGTACTATACAGTTTGAACAAGGGTACAGTAAGCTGGAAATCTTCCAAGAAAGATACTGTTACCGAATAAACAACAAACACGGGTTATTGCTGCAGCTGAGGCAGCAATAGAATCCATTTGGGTCGATAATAAATCTAATTAGATTAGATAAAGTTCTGTTAGCTGCTAAGCTAGGCATCAGCGCAGGCTAAAGAATTAATGGTCTCATCAACGATCTAGATACATACTTCGATATTCATCTGATTCGTTTGGACCATACATCGTGGCGATGCGATGATCGAATAAATCGCATCAGATGAAAATCATGCAAATCCACTGACGAAAGCCTTTTCTCAGCAGTTTGAGCCAACTATACATAGTTCGGGTGGTAAACACTCGAGTGACTGGCTATAGGCCAAGTGGGAGATTGTTGGACAATTATGACCCATAGCGTCACTATTTGTACAGATCATGTTGTTGTTGTACAAACTAACTATGTGACAAAGGAGATTGCACTCTTATCATTTGTGATTAGATCACCAAAATATATAAATGATATGAGGTCCTTATGATTTTTTCCTGGATTGAGAATGATATGAGACAGTGTCAATCCATGAAGGATAAATCATTAAATATTTATGGAGAATTGGGTAGGCATGGTGCTTTACTAGAAGCCAACCTTGTCTTGTAAATCGGTATAAATGTAGTACTAGGTACTTACGTGTTCGGATAGTCCGACGACCGAATTTACTGCCAACATATCCGGGGATCTCATGGGTCGCTTCCCGAAGATTCACTGATGACGTATGACTCGCACTTTTAATATAATCTGGGATTAATTAGATGAGAGAGAAAATTAATCTAGGATTAATTGCGGAGATATTTTACTGGGATAAAATATCAATAAAAGTGAGAAAATGATTAATTTGGAATTAATCGATAAATTAATATATTCGGTATATTAAACGAAATTGGATTTCGAAGCGGAAGTTAATTTAGAATTAATTCGTTAGCGACGAGAATAGTGACTTCGCTAGGCGTAATCATTTAATTACGTCGCAACGGAAAATTCGTTAATTTGGAATTAGCGAACCCGAGCCCTGGATTATTTGTTAGCACATTCGCATTTCGAATTCGAGTGTGGCACGCAAGTCAAATCAAGCGTCAAATCGCTAGTCACATCAAGCGTCAAATCACATTTCACTTTGAGTGATGTGACCATTGATTGATTGAATTATGTGACTTGATGGGAGTGGTTGGAAAGCTTTTTGAAAGCTTGATTGACATTTAATATATTTAAATATTTTGGTATTTGTTTTGATTTTTTGGAAATCAATTAATTGATTTTGTAAAAATAAAACAAAGTGTATTTGATACACCTTTTACCTACCAACCATCACAACTCTTCTCTCTCTCAATTCTTCTTCTCTCTCACGTCCATGGAAGGCATTTTCTTCAATGGTTTTGGCAGCTCACTGCCGAGAGCCAAGAGAAAAATGGGAAGCAAAAGTCATGATTTTGTGGCAAAATCGGGAGTGCTAGCACACTATGAAGTCATGCGAAGGTGATAGGGAAGTCCACCCATGAGCTTGGAATCATTCGACGAAGCTTAGAGCTTGGATTCTTGAAGATCCATGGCCGAAAATGGTGCAGTCCAGCAGCTCACTGCCGAGACCATGGAGGAGGCAGAAATCAATTTTTGTTGCCTCACGCGTCGCTCAACCGATCGATGTGAGTATTCCGTAACTCCGTGATGTATTCGCATGTTTATTTATTGTTTGTTATTCAATCCTCGGGACTTAGAGATCTTCAACACGTGTAGCGTTCGAATGGTAAATAGATTACAAGCGTTCGAGTAGCATTTGATAACGCGTTCGAACGATAAACAGAATGTCCGCGTTCGTATAGCGTTTGATAATGTGTTCGAACGGGATGAGACCTGATGCATGATATAATATAACGAATGAACGTTCGAGTTGTTGAATTTTTCTAAGGTCCCAAGATCAAACAAGCAATGAAAATCATGCATGAATACATCAACGGAGGTAGCGGAATACTCACATTGATCGGTAGAGTCGATTTGAAGACAAATGAACCCAAAAACGCACTGCCAAGTAAGCCTACTGCATGCAGTCCACTGCCTACAAAAACAGAAAATTGAGTGAGAAAACGGAGCTCCTAGCTTCGTCGGATGGATCCCGTCTCATGGTCGAACCTCCCTACCACCTTCGCAAGACTTGTAAGTGTGCTAGCACTTGATTTCTCACCATGAGAAACCACTCTTAGCTTCCATATTGCTCACGTTTTTCTGGTTCAAAACCAGTGAGCATTGTGCCCATTTGGGCGTGAGAGAAGAGAGCATTTGAGAGAGATGAAATGTTTTGTGTTAAGTTAAAAATGATTTACCAAAAATCAATTTATATTTATGCCATAATATTTATTAAATAAATAATAAAATTATGACACAAAACATGCAATGGCTTAGAGTGTCAAACACTCAATTTCCATGCAATAACATTGAGTGCATTGTACACTATCTACATGCAAAGCATTAGAATGACATGTGTCATGTGGGCCCCACACGTTTCCAAATGAAAGTGGACCCACGTGCACTCACGCGTTCGGGTTCGATATTTCCGAAATACCGAGCTTACGTCGCGACGTTAATTCAATCGAATTTAAATAAATAATTGCGCCTGGCGAAATTATTATTTACGTCGCTAACGAATTAATTCTAAATTAACTCGTTTGCCCGAATTAAAATCTAATTTTAATTCCGCGTCGAAATCTAATTTCAGTTAATATATCGAATATATTAATTCATCGATTAATTCCAAATTAATCGTTCTCTCTCTTTAGACGACATTTTATCCCGGATAAAATATCTCCGTTATTAATCCTAGATTAATTTTCTCTCTCTCTTCTTTATAATCCCAGATTATTCAAGAGTGCGAGTTGTGCGTCATCGGTGGATTATCGGGAAGCGACCCATGAGATCCCCGGATAATCTGGCAGTAAATACGGTCGTCGGAGTATCCGAATCACGTACGTACCAAGTACTACGTTCTACCGATTTACGAGACAAGGTCGACTCCTAGCAAAGCACCAAGTCTACCCAATTCTCCGGACATATCCATTTAAGAATATTAAGATCTGTATCAAGCGTAGTATACTAATGTATTGTGCATATCGGTCCAGTATCGGATAGTCACGTGCTAGGGCTGGGGCTGGATAAGTGTCTGCCCCGTCCGAAACACATATCGGATGTCTGGTAACTAGTCTCTATAATAGGATATTCATGACCTGGTCATAATATCACGATTGGATGCGCATCACTTAAGAGCACTAATACCGTATCCTGCGTGACATCATCTCCACTATGACTGGAGTGATACTTCCGTCTCGACATCACATCCAATACACTACGACTCTCTGATAAACCCAGAAGTGGTGTACGCAGAACCGGTTAAAGCTCTGTACCACCAAGACCAAAGTCTATCGATTATCGTAAGTATTAGCGATGTAAGTCTCAGGTTAAGACTATACACACCTACCTTGAATTCGGCCTCCCATAGACACATAGTCATAATACCAATGGGATTCCGAAGGGTCTATCCAGAGCGAAGCTGTTTCCCGTACCATCGGTGAAACACGACCTCCTATCGCACTTGCACAAGTATCCAATACTTATATATATGAGAACTATGCCGTTGTGCCCTCACAACGCGCACAAGTGCAATACTAGCCTATTCCGCATTATCGATGTCCAGTCTCGATAATACTACGGCTAGGGATATTTAATGATTAATCCTTCGTGGACTGATACTGTCTCATATCATCTCAATCCAGGAACTAATCATAGGGACCTCTCTTCATTTATATATCTATGGTGATCTAATCACAAATGACGAGAGTGCAATTTCCTTGTTACATAGTTAATTTGCTACAACAACATAATGATCTGTGCAAATAGTGACGCTATGGGTCATTTTGTCCAACAATCTCCCACTTGGCACATAGCCAGTCACTCAAGTGTCCCACACCCGAACTATGTACTGTTCGCTCAAATTGCTGAGGAAAAGTTTTCGTCAGCGGATTTGTTCGATTATCGTTTGACGCGATTTATACGATCATCACATCGCCATGATGTATGATCCGAACGAATCAGATGATATAGAAGTATATATCTGGATCGTCGATGAGAGCTTTAATTCCTTAGCTTGTGCTGACGCCTAGCTCAGCTGCTAACAGAACTTATATCTAATCTAATTAGATTTACTTTCGACCCAAAAGACTTCTCTTGCTGCCTCAGCTGCAGCAATAATCCGCATTTGTTGTTTATTCGGCAACAGTTATCTTGCTTGGAAGATTTCCAGCTCACTGTCCCAGTGTTCAAACTTTATAGTACCGTAGTATTTAATCGTTTTGAAACTTGCTGCAGTGATCCCAGTCACTTCAAGTTCTCCTTCTCCATAGTAAAAGATAGCATCTTTAGTTCTCAGAGATACTAACAGATGTTCTTAACTTCAATCCAGTGACTATCACTTGGATTGACCCGATTGTGACTCCATATGCTCGAAGCGTATGAGACACCAATACAAGTACATTTTAAATGTACAATTTCCCAGAGAGTGTTAACAACTCCAAATCTATCCCAGTAGATTTTTATTCCTTGAATAAAGGTTGTTACTCCCCAGAATTCTACGGAGAATTTCTATTGAAAGAATATCTATGAAAACCAAGCTTTCACCAATGTTTTATGGGAATTTCACTGTCAGTGCGCTCTCCCACTAACCTCCTTATATACGCAAGAATTATTTCGTTTTGAGTCAAATCATAAACCATTATGATTATTTCAAAACGTCAGTTCCAAGAACCTTATGCTTGCATTGATCCAAACATGGATCGAATATAACCGCAAACCTTGTTTGTCGGTTATACAAAATCGTCAGGATGTTGTAAACATCCTCCAAAAGGTTTCCTTTTCAGGAAAGCGATTTTGATTTGTAACTGACATATTTCATAAATGAAATATACAGTTATCAACAAGCATCTTCAAAATGGATTTACCATGGCAACAGGTAAAAAAGGTTGAACCGTTATTAATACAATGTTGATAACGATACCTTTTTCGTCAAAAGCCTAGCTTTGTTCGTTGGTATGTTGCCTTCCATGTATGTCTTCCTTGAAGACGTTTAACGTACCATAGGCACAATGCCTTATGGTACAACAACTAGTATCCAAAATAGTTGTAATACATGGAATCCATTTCGGATTCATGGCACTTTGCCATAACAGAGAGTCGATACCTTGTATCACTTCCTCAAAACGTAGTCGGATGGTACACCTCCATAAGATTAACATCTTTATGAGGTTAGAGCAGAAACCCATACCCTAGGTTGTTTTCTGACTCTATCCGATCTACGAGTTTCTTGTGTATTTGAAGGTTAATGGTATAGTTTCATCATAGATGAACTATTTGTGTTCCATTAAGGACTTCGTGCCTTGAACAGTATTACTCCGATTTTCATCGAGTATCACTATCCTCCCACTGACCACTGCATATCGGTATTTCTCTCAGGAAAACCGCATGGTGAGCAACAATCACATTGTTCTCATGTGGGATTCATAAGTACTATACTTAAGGTTTCCTTTAGGATAACCTATATTGGCACTTATCCAATTTGGGTCTTTTAGTTTGGTATCATCCAAACGTCATGCCTGGCATACCCAAATTATCAGGAATGAGAAACCCCGTTTCTTCTCTGTTTATCCTATATGACATCTGTCAAACAGATTTTCATGGAACCTTATTCTAAATAAGTTTTGCACTGTTAATACATATCCTGTAGAAGGAAATAGTAGCTCATAGCGACTCATGATAAACCTTATCATGTCCAACAAAATTCGGTTTTAGTTCAGACACACCGTCTAACTGACGTGTCTCGGGAGGAGTCCTCA
>SKCR01011430.1:0-13037 GCA_019454045.1 Zanthoxylum bungeanum | reverse complement strand
CCTTCCATTGAGTGATTCTTACTCAAGATCCGAGATTGGCATTGGGTTGTTGGCCAAAGTCAAGCCCTTTGTCCGTCGAAGATGTGTTTGAATCACGAGAGTTTTGTTCCATATCGGTGACTTGTCCAAGTTGTGGTTTGTTGGCCAAAGTCAAGACCGCTTCTTGTCACTTGACATTGATTACGACGCTTTCCATGGTCAATGGGTCGCGCTTGACTGGGATCATTAGGTTTGTTGTGCCAAAGCCAAGGCCTAGTTGATTCAAAGGAAAAAGGTTAGGGTACATATTGGATATATAGGCATATATACGATATATGTTTCGGACTTGGATGTCCACCTACCGGACCTAGGAATTGGATTGGATCCAAATGATCTTAGAGATCTACCTAGTTAATATCATACAATTTGTTGGCCAAAGTCAAGATTGTGTGACATTTAACGGGATCCTAGCCCACTAGGAAACACGGTTTCCCGAGTACTCGACAGAGGGTTAGAGGCTCGCCGAAAAATAGTGGGAGGCAAGAATTGAATTTGCAATATTCGTTCAATTACTCGCCATACGCGCTCAAACAAATATCACTCGTCAAATAATTAAAAGTATTAGTTGGACTAATATTTAATGTTGTTTTAATTAATATAGTTAGACTATATTCAAATAAATTCAATAAATAGTTGATTTTATAATTGGATTATAGTAATCAATATAATTGAATTAATATTATAGTTGATTGAATAATTAGATTATTGTAATCATTATGATAAATAGTACCTAAAATAATTGATTAAATAGTTGGACTATTAAAATCAAGAAACCTTGAAAGATTGGACATTTAAATATAATCTTGGATTACAATATTTAAATGGTTTAAATTTTCAAATTGGGAATAAAATTTCAGGATGGTCCTGGAAATAAATAATAAGTTACTTTATTGGATAAAATAACCTATTATGCCTAAACCCAGAATTGAGCAATTAGTGGAGCATAATCTTTGGAAGAATTATGTAATGATGACTTAAAGTGCTTAATTCAATATACTTGTAATAAATCTATGTTTAGATTTAAGAAGTATTAAATTTACAATTAATAATTCTTGGAGAATTAATGACTAATCTCAAGGAGACAAAGTCAAACTTTGCAATTAGATAAGTAGCGCAAGGCGCACTTTACGTCAATATTCTAGAAATCCAAGGCTTGGCCAAAGACTTCTGAAATATTGAGAAAGGGTAAAGGCAAAATCATTATGATCTTCTAGGAAGATAAAAAGGACATATCCTAAAATGTCTGCTTAAATGTGGCAAACGGGATCGCGTAAGCGTGACTGCCGTTTGGACAAAGCAGACATGAAGGAATTAAAGAAAGGGCAAGGCTCTGACTTTAAGGATGTTTGTCAAAATTATGTCCATAACTAGTATTAAAATTGGATTTTAAAATACTTAGTATGGTACATAAAATATATGTATTGATGTTCAGAATCTGTTGTGAGCAAGATACTGACTTCAAGCTGAGGTTAATCTGCGAATCGGAAACGGGACGAAAGTCGCTGTTTCGGCCATAGATACCTAAATTTAGGAACTACCTTCGGGTAGGTACTTAAATTAGGAAACTGTTATAATGTAACTAGTTTGACTAGAAACATTATCTCTATATCAGTGTTCAATCCGTTGCGGATGAACCTTTATATTCTAGAACACTAAAGTGTTTTATTATATAAAGATGATATTGAGATAAACACATTAGATGTGAATAACAGTATTTATATTTTGAATATAAATAAAATCTCGAACATATAATATGACAAACCAATAGCTCATGCTGATATGATCAGATGAAACTAATTGTGGCATTGTTGTCTGGGACACAATCTAACAAGAGTCGTATATCCACACTTTTGAAGAGTGGGTACTAGGACTGATTTGACTAATCAAATAAAGTCTACGAATCTAGTTTATTAGGTAAGGTACATAAAACACTATTTACTTGGTAAAAGTACAAGCGCCAACGATCTGATAGCTCTATTCATAGTGAAGTAAGTGGGCCCATATCTAGCTAGGCTAGATGTGGATATGAATGTTTCGTGACCTTAACGGATGTGGCATCACGTTATGGTTATGTGTTTCTTTTATAGAACACAAATCGGAAACTTTTAGAGTTTCGACATGAAATAGACAAACAGATCTGCTGAAGTATTAAACCGTCACGGTAAGACCGTAATGGAAAATACTTAAGCAATAAGTTTCATAAATACTTGAAAGAGTATAGTATTTTTTCAAATGAGGACTCCTCCTGGAACACGTCAGTTTGACGGTGTGTCCGTACGGAGAAACCGAATTTTTTTGGACATGATAAGGTTAATCATGAGTCGCTCTGAGCTACCTTTTCCTTCAATGATAAGCATAAATAGTGCAAAACTTATTTTGAATAAGGTTCCATTAAAATCTGTTTAACAGATTTCATAATTAAATATGAACGGGAAAGAAACTGGGTTTCACACTCCTGTAGATTTGGGTATGCTAGGCTTACGTTTGGACGATGCCAAACAAGAACTCAAATCAGATAAGTGCCAAAAATAGGTTATCCTAGGGAAAACCATAAGTATAGTACTTATACACCTCACTAGGGAACAATTGTAATTGTTGCTCGCCATGCGGTCTTCCTTAGAGGATTACCGATATTAGGCCTGGGCATTATCGATTTCGGATCGGATCGGATCGAATCCGAAATCGATCCGATCCAAAATTTGGTGATATATACGATCCGATCGGATCGGTTCAGCGAATTGAACTCGATCTGATTCGATCCGATAATTATCGGATCGAATCGGATCGAGTTCGATTCGATTCTAATCGGATCGGATCGATCCGATCCGAAATCGTCCAATTTCGAATCGGATCGAGTTCGATTCGATTCGATTTTAATTGAATCGGATCGATCCGATTCGAAATTGGACGATTTCGGATCGGATCGATCCGATCCGATTCGATTTTCAACTACAGAAGTCAGAAACAGACAGCACAAGCAGGATTAGGAATGCAGGATCATCTCATCTGATTCTAGTTTTGTTACTTTTGTACACACAACAATGACAATAACATGTTACAACATGACCACAAGATGAAGAAAAATAAAATAGTAGTTACTGCAGTACACACTACACATAACATTATAACAATACCACAAGATCAAGATCTCAAGATGAACAAAAGTACAAAACTACAAAAGCCAAAAGTTTACACACAACACAACCAACATGACCACAATATCAAATTATCAATCCACAATACTATCCATTATCCAGTATTCAATATAAAATATGGAAATTAACAAACAATGTTTCTGAAATATAAAATATAAGTATATAATCACTTCATATCGTAAAGGCACCATCATATCATCAAAAGAGGAAATAAATGAACAAGCTGTTTATTTGCTACTAACTACTAACGTCTTACTTCAATACTTCCTCAGTTAATAAGTTCCCCTATTTTTTAAGCTAGAAAAACATAACTTTGTCAAAATTGTACCTTCAAAGATAATTCGCCCAAACTATGTTGCCAACGACATGATCCGGTGATTGTGAAGTGATTCAGATTGTAACTTGTGTCTTGTGATATTCTTCAAGTAAAATAAAAAAAAAAATTTATTCACAGTTAGTAAGTTTGCATTTATTAATGTAATGGTATTCATTATAAGAAATTAAAAATTAAAAAACGCATTAAGTAATTAATAATTTTGTTTTTACCTTCCTCAAGTTTTTCGTAGTACTCTGCCTCCAATAACATTGCTTCCACTTCATTGGTTTTGTCAATTGTAAGCCTATTCCGTATCCAATTTTGAGTGCATATTAGAGCCTCAACCATAACAGGAGTTAATGAGCTACGAAAACTGTCAAGAACACGACAACTCGTACTAAATGCCGATTCAGATGTCACAGTTGATACCGGCATTGCAAAAATATCACGAGCAATCCTAGCCAAAATTGGATACTTACCGGTATTTGTTTTCCACCACATCAGAACACTAAAGCTAGGGTCACGACTAATCTCATAGGGTTCCATTAAATACATTTCAACCTCAGTACTATCCTCTTGATGCATTGCATGACTAGTCTGAAAAACTTGAAATGGATCATCAGGTTGCACGTTTGTATTGCGCTTACGCACTCTATCTTGTACTCGCGGTCTAACAAATGGCTGAGATTGTGTAGCACTAGACCCATCTCCACCAACACCAATTACACCCCCAGCCCTTGATCCATCACTGTCAACAAACAACCCATTTGTGCCATACCAATCATTATACATATCGTATAATCTCTTCAATAAATCTCTAGAAGACTTTCTCATTTCCTCTATCTTCACATCATCATTATCAAAAAGTATACCAAAGCAAACAGAGGCAAATGTCATCTTACGTCGTGGATCAAGAATAGTACTCACAATCAATAATTTATTGATTTTGGCAGTGGTCTCCCAATATTTATCAAACTTCATCTTCATAGATAATGCCATGTCATGCAAAAGAGGATGTTCATTACGCGCCAGGTTATTCAAACTTGTATGAATCTTGCAAATCTCATTGTAGGTGAAACAAGATGTGACGGTGGATGAGGCACTGAACATATTCGTTGCATCATAAAAAATCTCCAAAAAATCAGCAAAGTATTGAGCTTTCTCCCAATCTATATCTGTAGGAGGCCCAACCCTTTTGCTCCCATTTTCATCATCTCTAAAATATGGAGCATAGTGACCATCATCATCAATCATTCGATCAAAGGCCTTCTGAAAGTCTAATGCAGCATTCAACATTAAGTAGGTGGAATTCCACCTAGTAGGAACATCTAAGATGACACTGCCCTTGCTCTCAATCTTCTCACGTGCTACCGCCGATTTAAATGCTTCCAATCTTGATGGAGAAGATCTCACATACTTAACAGCATTTCGAATTGCTATAATGCTGTCATCCATTTGTTTCAAACCATCAGACACAACTAAGTTCAATATGTGAGCACAACACCGCATATGCACATACTCTCCATTAAGCACCAATGCATCTCCCCTCCACGTCTTCATCTTCCTCACCAACTGTTGGATGGCTACGGCATTGGCACTGGCGTTATCCACAGTTATAGTAAAAATTCTCTCAATACCCCAATGCTGTAAACAAGACTCTATTAACCTTCCGATAGTGTCTCCTTTGTGATTGTTAATTGGACAGAAGCTAAGGATTCGCCGATGCAGCTGCCAATCATTGTCTATAAAATGTCCAGTGATAACCATGTAATTAATATTTTGAATTGACGTCCATATATCAGTGGTCAAACTAACTCTCTGATAACCCGCAGATAAAATACTCTTCAACATCACTTTTTCATCAGCAAACAACTGTAGGATATCTCTTGTTATAGTCCTACGAGATGGGACATCAAAACGAGGGACGGCTACACTACAGAAATGTCGAAAACCTTCTTTCTCTATAAAGCTAAATGGTAGCTCGTCAACAATGATCATTTTCACAGCTGCTTTCCGACACGCTGCTTGATTGAAATGACCATCTCTCACGGAGAGATTTCCACTCGTGCCTCCCTCTTCACCAACCCCAACCAAAACACCTTGTGCTTCACAATAAGCCAGATATGATTTGCAGGCCTCCATATGCCTCTTCAAGTTGGTTGTTGACCGATCCTTCGAACTACAAGCATAAGTCTTATGACAATACATACATTCAGCACTATCTTGATTATCTTCACACATGCGGAAAACTTTCCACACTTCAGATCTTTTATTTCTTATTTTATTTGCTACTGATGTGATTGATGGCGAAGAATCATGTTTTTTGACAATGGCGGTCTCTCGGAGTTTAGGGGAATTTTTCTCTTCTGTTTCCTTGGTTCTCTTAATTGTACATCAAATGAATCTGATTCCGACCCACTACTGTAGGGTGAGCTTTCAAACTCACTCATCTACAAGAAAAATAAAATAGACAATTAGAATCTTAAACTAACTTAACAGGACGTGTAATGATGTATATAAATCTTCAATAAAATGATTATGTCAAAAGCATTTTCACAAGTAAAATAAAAAGAATTAATAATTTACCACTAAAAGATTTACTCAAATAAAGATACTCCTTGTCCAGAAACTGATTTTAACCAATTAGACTTACTGTTACTGGACTGTACTGAACATAAATACATAATGTAGAACGACTGTAGGTATATCTCCAGTAAAGCTTGATAATTGAGTGCTCAAAACAGATCAAGTGGATCAATGACTCAAACAAGATACTAACCTACTTATACCAAATTCATAGTCCATAATTCCACATTAACACCAATTCACTGGCCTATTTAATATATTTTATGAACAAGACTTAATCAATTTCTCCGCCTTTCAAAGATGTCAATTCACTTGATCATGCTATACATACAAAGGTATAGTCCAATTATGTGAAAGATCCAAGAAACATTGCACTTACTATCTAAGATTAGGGAAAATCAATGAACCACAACTCGACAACATAACTAGTTTCCATCTTCAGAACATGAAGGGACCATCTATGACCACGATCAACAGTTCTATTATTTATCAATTATCCAAAGCATTCAAAAACTATCCAGATAGACTACGGAGCTAGAAAAGATAATAAAACAGCCACAAATAAAAGTAACCAAATTTCCATTTTCAGCTAATTTACATGAGCCCCAGAAAAACCATCACTAAATCTCAAATATTTTTACATCAAAAACAAAGAAACAGAAAAAATCATCAAGAAATTCCCAACTAGGCGCACTCAATTCACTAAAAGCAACAAAAACCCAGATACCAAAATGAACAAATCAACCCAGATACCAAAACGAACAAATCAACACCTAAATAATCAAATCAATCAACCCAAGAAAGTCACAGCCCAAGTATACTTACTATTTTCACCTGCGTGGATGATGAAGAAGAGTAGAAGCCTGATTTTTGATGAAGATGAAGTGAAGATTGGCAGATTGCGATTTGAACTTTGAAGTGGTTGTCTGTGTCTGATGAAGTGAAGAAGTTAATCCGAATTCGAGGAATTGGGTGATGAAGAACAGAAGAAGAGTAGAAATCTGATTTTTGATGAAGATGAATTGAAGATTCGAGGAAGAAGAAGAAGTGCAGACGCAGTGATAGAGAAACTGAGAGTGAGATGAGAGTGAGACCGTGACCATGAGAGAAACCAAAATGAACCCTAACTTATGCAAAACGACGTCGTTTCTGACATTGCAAAACGACGTCGTTTTGCTTACAAAAAAATTAAAAAAAAAACGATCGGATCGGATCGGATCGGATAAAATCCGATCCGATCCGAAATCCGTCAAATCCGTATGTGACTGTCCGATCGGATAAAAGAATCAGATCCGATCCGATTCGATCCGATCAAATCGGATCGGATCGGATCGGATCCGATTCGATCCGATCCGATGCCCACCCCTAACCGATATGCAGTGGTAATTTGGAGGATAGTATAACTCGATGAAAATCGGAGTAATACTGTTTCTGGCATGAAGTCCTTAATGGAACATAAATAGTTCATCAAGGAAGAAACTATACCATTAATCTTCGTATACACAAGAAACGCGTAGATCGGAGAGAATCAGAAAACAACCTGGGGTATGGGTTTCTGATCTCACCTCATAAAGATGTCAATCTTGTTGAGGTATACCAACCGACTACATAAGAAGAGGTGATACAAGGTATCGACTTCCGTTATGGCAAAGTGCCATGAGTCCAAAATGGATTCCATGTATAACAACTATGTTTGGACACTAGTTGATGTACCATAAGGCATTGTGCCTATAGAACTGTATAAGTCTTCAAGGAAGACATACATGGATGGCAACATACCAACGTACTAAGCTAGGCTTGTAGCGGAAAAGTATCATTATCAACATTGTGTTGATTACGGTTTAACCTTTTACCTGTTTCGACGGCAAATCCATTTGGAAATTGCTTGCAGTAGCTGCACGTTTCATTTATGAAATGTGTCAGTTAAAGATCAAAGTCGCTTTCCGTAAACGGAAACCCTTTGGAGGATGTTTATAACATCCTGACGATTTTGTCGTACTAAAACCAGTAAACAAGGTTTGCAGGTTATTCGTTCCACGTTTGGATTGTAGCAAGCATTAGGTTCTTGGAATTAACGTTTTGATGTAATCATAATGGTGTATGATTTAATTCAAAACCAAAATGATTCTTATGTATATAAGGAGGTTAGTGGGAGTGCACTGACAATGAATGTCCTGTATAAAATAATGATAACATATTCATTTCTTGGAAATGAAATTCCTGTAGGCATTGCATTTTTGCATATCAGCCCAATGATGAGTCTCGTATGGAGGCAGCTACTTCTTTAGTCATGAAAGTCGCGGGAGGGAAAGGACGTTGGAAGGGTAAAGTTGGAAATTAGAATTTTTGTTGGATTTTATCTGAGTTGTTTAGCTTCGGCTGCTTGTTGGACTTCCGTTTTAAAGCTTACCTAAGGCCCAAAACCCAAACAAAACCCAAACCAAACCCAAAATACCCAAGTCAACCCAAGTCAAACCAAGCCCATGCCCAAGGAGGGTGATTCACGCCCATATGCTCCTTATTTAGGTAAATAGATTTAATCACATGTTTAAATCAAATAAAATCCTTACCTAAATAAAAGAAATCAAATCAAATCCCTACCAAATCAAATCCAATCACAAATCTGTTGGATAATATGACCCATAGCGTCACTATTTGCACAGATCATTGTGATGTTGTAGCAAATTAACTATGTAACAAGGAAATTGCACTCTCATCATTTGTGATTAGATCACCATAGATATATAAATGAAGAGAGGTCCCTATGATTAGTTCCTGGATTGAGATGATATGAGACAGTATCAGTCCACGAAGGATTAATCATTAAATATCCCTAGCCGTAGTATTATCGAGACTGGACATCGATAATGCGGAATAGGCTAGTATTGCACTTGTGCGCGTTGTGAGGGCACAACGGCATAGTTCTCATATGTATAAGTGTTGGAGACTTATGCAAGTGCGATAGGAGGTCGTGTTTCACCGATGGTACGGGAAACAGCTTCGCTCTGGATAGACCCCTTCGGAATCCCATTGGTATTATGAATATGTGTCTATGGGAGGCCGAAATCGAGGTAGGTGTGTATAGTCTTAACCTGAGACTTGCATCGCTAATACTTACGATAATCGATAAACTTTGGATTTGGTGGTTGGGGGCTTTAACCGGTTCTGTGTCTACCACTTCTGGGTTTATCAGAGAGTCGTAGAGTATTGGATGTGATGTCGAGACGGAAGTATCACTCCAGTCATAGTGGAGATGATGTCACGCAGGATACGGTATTAGTGCTCTTAAGTGATGCGCATCCAATCGTGATATTATGACCAGGTCATGAATATCCGATTATAGAGACTAGTTACCAGACATCCGATATGTGTTTCGGACGGGGCAGACACTTATCCAGCCCCAGCCCTAACACGTGACTATCCGATACTGGGCCGATATGCACAATACGTGAGTATACTACGCTTGATATAGATCTAAATATTCTTAAAAGGATATGTCCGGAAAATTGGGATGACTTGGTGCTTTGCTAGGAGTTGACCTTGTCTCATAAATCGGTAGAACGTAGTACTTGGTACGTACGTGATTCGGTTACACCGACGACCGTATTTATAGCCAACTTATCCGGAGATCTCATGGGTCGCTTCCCGATAATCCACCGATGACGCACAACTCGCACTCTTGAATAATCTGGGATTATATAGAAGAGAGAGAGAAAATTAATCTAGGATTAATTACGGAGATATTTTATCTCGGATAAAATATCGTCGAGAAAGAGATAACGATTAATTTGGAATTAATCGGTAAATAATATATTCGATATATTAAACGAAATTAGATTTCGACGCGGAATTAAAATTAGATTTTAATTCGGGCAAACGAATTAATTTAGAATTAATTCGTTAGCGACGTGAATAGTGAATTCGCTAGGCGTAATCACGTAATTACGACGCGACCGAAAAATCGTTAATTTAGAATTAGCGAACCCGAGCCCGAGTGTGATTGCGAGCGCATTCGTATTTCGAATTCGAGTGCGGCGTCGCAAGTCGCATCAAGCGTCAAATCAATCAGTCGCATCAAGCGTCAAATCAACGTCACTTTGAGTGATGTGATTGATGATGTGATTGATTGATTGAAAGACTTGACACATGACATAAAGTAGATTTGACTTGAATGACATGTGAATAGTGATGCAAGTTGTTGTAATAGTGATTGGAGGGAAAACTTTTACTTTTGGTTTTCAATTAAATCAAATAAGTAATTGTTTTTTATTATTTTTTCTTGGAAAAATAAAAAGGCATTTGGTAAATGCTTTCTCCAACACTTAACACATTCTTTCATCTCTCTTTCCTCTCTTCTTGTTCACGCCCAAGGGGCAAAAGTTCACTGTTTTGCCTTGCAAAAACCGTGACATCTAGGGGAGCAAGGGTGGGTTTTTGTGGCAAAAACTCAAGTGCTAGCACACTTGTGAGTCTTGCGAAGGTGGTAGGGAGGTTCACCCATGAGCCGGGATCCATCGGACGAGGCTTGGAGCTCCGTTTCGTCATCTCAAAACTGAAAAACGTGGACAGTGGACTGCAGTTCATGTGCGCCCAAGGCAGTGAAGTTTTGGCTTCGTTTCGCCTCCAAATCGACTCAACCGATCGATGTGAGTATTCCGCTACCTCCGTTGATGTGTTCACTCATTGTTTCATGCTTAGATTTGATCTTGGGACCTAATAGAAACTCAACAATGGCATCATGAGCTATAGTTGCAAGCATGAAATTTTAGGGATTTAAAATTTGGGTAAATGTGATTTGAGCATGATTTGAATGAATTGTTTGTTTGAGTATGCTTATAACATGTTTAATTTCATTTTGGTTGGACTAATTTGATGAAAATTGATTTGGAACAATTTTCCCCAATTATTTCCTCTTGGCCGAATGTGTGATGACTTTTGGGATCTTGGATTTTTTGATTTTTAATTCATTTGATGAGTTAGAATCGATTAGGTTGACGTTAATTTGAATCGAATTGGATTGGATATCGAATCGGACAAAAATCCCCAAAAACCTTACCTTGGCCGAATTGGATAATGCCCCTAATGTCTTGGCAATTTTTGATTTTGTGATATTGGATGTGTATGAAATCATTTAGGATGGTGATTTGATGTCGATTGTGGGTTCGATTGGATCGAAACCGAATCGGACACAAAATCCCTCTTTTGGCCGAGACTAAAGAAGCATGTAAATGGGTTTGATTTTTCAATTTATGTGTTGGACATGTGATAATGAATCAAGCATGATTAATTGGACTAATTTGGTGTTTTAGAAATGTTGATTTAGGTCATTGATCATGTAATGCACTTTAGGTAATTAAGTTGCGGAATTGGATTCATGTAATTTAGTTATTTAGGCTTTAAATTGGATTTGGGCTTTTAATGTTGTAATTGGGCCTATTGGACTTGATTTATCAAGTTTGGTTTAGGCCAAATGGATTGGATCCAATTGGGCCTAAAACCTTAACCATAAAGCCCAAATGCGACTTAATGAACCTTTAAAGTTCAATTGGGCCTAATGGGCCAAGATTGATTTATGGGCTTATGGGGTAAATCCCGGATTGGGCTTTGGTTATCGGTTTGACCCGAGTTGACCAAAAGTCCACGCCTTAAGAAATCAATCAAAAGCCCATTGGACTTTAATTGAATTGACGTTGGACGTTAATCGGTCTTTGAGACGCGTTACGATTAGATTTGGAATTTAAATCGTAAAAGGTTTATTAAATAAAGTGTAATGTTTAATTTGGAATTGAATAGTGAATTAGTTTTAAATACATGTTAAATTAGATTTAATAATGTAGTTTAATTTAATTCGTGAATTCGTACTTTAAGTACTTATTCGCAAAAACCAGTTTGACTCGATCAAAATCAAATCGTTGTTTGAACATTGGATGATCACCTAATTATCAGATTAATTAATTTGATTAGATTGATTGATAACATGCTTATATGTGTGAATACATGGTTGTGTTGAATGAATAATGCATATCGGATGGATATTAGATGGGTGGGCAATTTTAGAAATTGTTGTAATAAATTCGATTTATTAAATTGGACCTGCGTGTCCAGCCTTTTCACCTTTACTCTCTTGTATTCTCTTCTCACCTATTCCCCTCTATGTATATGAGGTTTCTTTAGAAGTGTAGTGTAACGGGTAGAAGTAATACTAGTGCTAGCTTGAGTGAGAAAGGGAGAGATTTGATCTAGGATCAATGTGTTAAGTATCCATCCGCATATCATTATTATTTTATTTCATACTCGCTTTATTATGTGTTTAGAATGCATGTTTAAGGGTGTATGATGATGAGACCTAACAAAGATAATTAAATTGGTAGCCAATTTGCACGCGAAAAACCCTCGTTTTAATATTAAGCGATTATCCTTCCGTTGAATGATTCTTGTTCAAGATCTGATTGGCATTGGTTTGTTGGCCAAAGTCAAGACCATGTCAATTAGATGTATTTGAATCATGAGAGTTTTGTTCCACATCGGTGTCTAGTCCAAGTTGTGATTTGTTGGCCAAAGTCAAGATCACTTCTTGTCCAAAGACATTGATTACGAAGCTTTCCTTGTCAATGGGTCCCGCTTAACTGGAATCATTAGGTTTGTTGTGCCAAAGCCAAGGCCTAGATGATTCGGAGGATAAGGATAGGAAAATGTATTGGATACATTGGCATATGTAATATGTTTAGGACTTGGATGTCCACCTAACCGGATCTAGGAATTGGATTCGATCCAATTGATCTGTGAGATCTACCTGGTTGAATAGCATACAGCTTGTTGGCCAAAGTCAAGGTTGTATGTTATTTGACAGGATCCTAGCCCACTAGGAAACGCGGTTTCCCGAGTACTCCACAGAGGGTTAGAGGCTCGACGAAAAATAGTGGGAGGCAAGTATTGAATTT
>SKCR01011429.1:0-13021 GCA_019454045.1 Zanthoxylum bungeanum | reverse complement strand
CCCCATGGGTCTGCTTACGGTTTCCTCATGCTGGTTCTTTTCTGGTGATTGTTCAATCCTCTTCTGTCTCACGGTTCGAGTTCTCGGTACATCCCTTATTCGCAGGGTGGTAGACTGGTTGCCCCCAGTCTTGGCTTAACTTTCTGTTCTTCGCTTCTTGCACTAGGTCAAAGTAGATCATGTGATGTGACGTTCCAAAACTGCTGATGATGTGGGCCTCAACCCTGGGACTCATCCCCAAAACTGATGATGATGCTGATGTGGGCCTCAACCCTGGGACTCATCCCAAAACTGATACTGGTGCTGATGTGGGCCTCAACCCTGGGACTCATCCCCAAAACTGGTACCGATGCTGATGTGGGCCTCAACCCAGGGACTCATCCCAAAAATGATACTGGTGTTGATGGTTCATTTCCGAACCGTTACTGCATGAGAAAGGGTAGACTGATCGCCCCCAATCTCCGTTCATCTTTTCATCCTTTGCTGCTTTCATTAATTCAAGGTAGACCTCCTGATGTGATGTTACATACCAACACACCGTACTGCTTCTCACGTGATAATCCTGATAGCTGAAAATATATTTTCGTCCTCAACGAATGCTTCGTGTCAAAACCAGAGAACCTTCAAAGTACTTAATACACTCAAATCTGATCGTTTGAATGAGTGATCTAAACTAGACTCCTAGTGCGTGTGTGCCAAGGCTCTTTCACATCTTAATCCTTAAGTAAGCCAACTCGATGATTTTGTCTCGAAGAATTGGGATCAATGGGTCAAACCAACCTAGATGTCTTGATCATACTCTGTGATTACTTCCTTGTACGTGATATGGTTTTCTTCTTTTTTCTTTTGTCTCTTTCTTTTCATTTTGAACTTTCTTTTTCTTTATCTTTTTTTCTTTTTCTCTTTTCTTTCTTTCTCTTTTTTTCGACACACCTAC
The DNA here is from genome assembly GCA_019454045.1 of Zanthoxylum bungeanum. Taxonomy (NCBI): domain Eukaryota; kingdom Viridiplantae; phylum Streptophyta; class Magnoliopsida; order Sapindales; family Rutaceae; genus Zanthoxylum; species Zanthoxylum bungeanum. The sequence goes on along the minus strand of SKCR01011429.1, from coordinate 12,084 downwards.
TCTTTAAGGTAGCATTTCTCCTCATTGTGGTCTTAATACTCGCCCATGGGTAGCTTCACGCTTATCGATTATAGGTGGTCTATATTTTTCTTTTCTTTTCAGAGACTTTTTCTTTGTTTCCAACCATATCACATATCGTAGCATCAGTAAATCAGGATGGACATCTAGGAAAACGGTCATTCACTGATTCTCCATCTCTTCAACTAGTCATCTTGTCGATTACTCAGGCTTCTACTGCTAAGATCATGTAATTAAGTGCCCGAGAGTCTTGGCCGAGATCAACCACTCAAAATACCGGATGAGAGCACATCTCGCACTCATTGTTTCTAAGGTTTCACTGTAACATCCCAGATTTTCGGGATCGTTCTAGAAGATTCCCGGATGGCTGTTTTAGTCTCGGAGCATGAGGATGAGGAAGGATAAGAGTTTAAGTGAGGCTATATGAGTTGGAATATTATTTTATGAATTTTCGTCGCGTTGGAAAATGCGTGGGATCAAAGTCGGTTACGCGATTTTCGTAAAACGCATAAAGTTTACTGTTTTGACCACAGAAGGAGCAAACGAACTCCGATCGAGCTGATTTTTATACCATTGGATTATTTTTTCCGAGACGAACAACTTTATGTTGAACACTTTTCGAGAATCGCATCAGAAGGGCTCCGAATTTACGATTTTCCAGAAGATTCTAGAATAGGGACTGAATTGTAATTTTCGCATGGGCTTATTTGATATTTTCCAGAAGAGTATATAAAGCCTTAAGGTTTCTCAATATTGCAGAATGACCAAAATTCCCAAAACCCCTCTTTCCCCCCCCCACGTCGGTTGGTTTGATTGCATTTTTGGGTTTTGGTCGCGCCGGCGGCTTGCCGGCCACCGCCGGTCGGCGCGACCGTCTAGACAGGAGCGTCCGACCACCGTGCGTCCAATGGTGGCCGGCGACGATGCTTTAACGCCGAGGAGCGGCGGCTAGAAGAGAAAGAAGCGCGGTGGTGGGTATGGCGGATCCGGCTCGTCGGTTCGTTTCACAGCCCGAACTACCTACCAAATCGAAGCCGCTCATGAATAGTAGACCCAGATGAACAATATCTCCGATCGGAATTTTGTCGACACCAGCGCGTTCGTATGGCCGATGGGAGTCCGAATATGGCCTCGAAAGTTCGGTACGACTCTCCATTTAGATTTTGTTATTTTCAAGTATATCAAATTGTATTCGGATGTTTCCGGTAGTTTCGTAGTGTAACAAATTTGCATGAAATGAATTGGTCGTGTCTTTATATGTTAAAACGATAAATGTGGTAGAATCCGGGGTGAATCGGATGAGATAGGATCGATCCGGTAGAATTAGCGAGATTCTGGTAAAACGGCGTTTCTCGCGCGATTTAGTATATATGATTTTAAATATAGTTATGATGTAATTATGGTATTGCGAGGGTAATTGAGTAATTTTGGATTAGTTCGGAGGGTTCGAGACCATTTCGTAGCGTTTGCGAAAACTTTTCCGCAAGTTTTGCCGCAAACCTGTAAAATGAGAATTTGACCCATCTAGCTAGTTTAGAATAGCAAGTGAGCATGTATTAGAGCAATGAAGTTTAGATCGTAGTATTAGAGTTGTTTCGGGTGTTCCAGGGATGTCCGTAGTTTAGTATGGATAAGTTGTAAGTTCCGCAAATAGCGGTTCTGACAGATGTTGTGATTTGTTTTGGCAGATCGGACCCGGACCGTGGGCATTCGCTTAGCCAGGTAAGTAACTCATGCTTCGAATACTTAAGAAAATTTATCGTTGTTCGAAAGTAGTAATAATACAGCTATACACAAATCATATGTATGAAACCTGTATAGATATAAAGATGAACGTAGAAGAAAGAATTTAGTGAATTTGTACACAGGGATTGATAAGAACAGGCAATTATAAGTAGAGATATAAGTTAAAGATATACAGTAGCATACTGAAGTAAAGAAATACATATGTAAGTACAGATCAGTATATATATATATATATATATATATAGAATGAACATTTGAATAATGCTTTATTCATGAATATAATTTAATAAGACTTGGGTATGAGGGATGTAGAAAACTACACGATAGGGAATGAAATTAGAGTTATCAATGAGATAAACATAGACATATTACGATCAACTAGGTTATGTGTAAAATCAAGAATGAATATATATACATGTATGAATCTAGTAACATAAGTATTAAGTATGTATATAAGATAAATAGTATATATATATATATTGCCGGAGGATGTAAGTAAGTTTATGTATGATAAGTATGTGTTTTTGCGTAGCAGTATGTTGATAAATGTTTAAATGAACATAGAATAGATGTGCAAATGAATATATGTAAATGAGTTTATAAACTGAGAATTTGATGTTTGTTTATATGTGATGCTTATTGTATTAGAACAGTTTTGATGACGTGTGTACGCAAACTTTGAAAATTATGATATTAAATTCATGTTTAATTAGTAAAAGTGTATTAGCATTTACATGTACATGTGTGACATTATAAGAAAGCATGGTTGGTATAGAAAGAACATGAGAATGCATATGCGGCGCGCGCGCACACACACACACACACACATATATATATATATATATATATTATGCTGAGATGTTTTCGAAAGCTTTTGAAGAACTGTGTTACAGAAATATGTTTTCTTCCAGTTTCGAGATTTTATTAAGTAATAGTTTTCTGATTTTCGGGGCATGAGGTAAAAAACTCACCCCAGTATGTAACTTGAGACACGGTATGGACTTGACGGATACATTGGATTCGGGATTGGGATTTGACCCATCCCAGTGGTACATTGTTGGAATTGACGGATTCAGAAACATGTGCACATGTTGAGGACTGAGGGGACGCTCTCAGATCCTCCAGATTGTGGCTTGGGGAACGGCGAGACGTAACGCCCCAAGACCACCAGATATGAGACAGTAGTGGCATGCTTTGGGGGACGGCGATACGTAACGCCCAAAAGTCATGGATTTGCACTTCTGCCTCCAGATAGGCGTATGGGGGGAGGTGATACGTAACGCCCTCATACGTCCAGTTTTTCAGACAGAAACACAAAATTCAGAGAAAGTTTTTAGTTTTCAAATACATATTACCGTTTCAAACAACGTTTTCAGCTTCCAGTTACAGTTTTCCGAAAGAGCTTTTTCAGAAAGAATGAGTGAGATAAGTTTCTAGTTTTCAAACACAGTTTTCAGATTTGGAGCTTTTAGATTTCAGATTTTATTCAGCTTTTAGACTTTCAGTTGATAGTCTTCGAAAACCAGATTATAGTTTATAGTTTTCAGAAAACAGATTTTAGAATGGTTTCTAGAAATTAAAGATTTGAAGGAGGTTTTCAGTAAGTTTGATTTTAATATTAGTTTTCAGAAAAGGTTTTCAATAAGTAATTCCTGAACCATATGGCATGTTTAATTAGAAAGTAGTTTACGAGTTATGCATATCAATCATACATTTCAAATACCATCTGGTTATATAAAGCTCATATTCATGCATGATGGCATTGTTACATTTATATGCATGATGGCATTGAACTTGGCCATGTCAGGCATTCTGAATTGAGCTGGCAGCTGCTCCTCAAAAGTCATTGCCTCATAGTCCAACAAGTCCTCATGCTTACCCTTCAGCTGGCGGGTAACTGATTCCACCTGATCGCGAAGTTTCTGTAATTCAGCCTGAGACCCGGCTATCCTTCCTGCAACATACTCAGTCATGTCATCATCAAATACAAGGATATCATCATTCAATCTGTTCGGAGGCTCCTCACGCCTCTCGTTCTCAGAACCTCCCGCAGCGCGGGGTACAACCATATTAGTCATAGCAGTGGTCAAAGCTTGTAGTTGCTCGGTAACCTTGGTGAGATTAACTTCCAGCCGATCCATACGAGATGCTTCGTTAACTGATTCGCTCATGTTTGTTATCGATCTCTTGACGAGTCTTCCCTCTTTCCTAACCCAACGAGTATCTATGGTGTCTTTTAAAACCGCATGTTAGCATGTATGCGTGCAATGCATGGAATATACAAGCCCATTAAGATTTTTATACTAGTTGGCCCATTATCATTTTAAAGCATTCAATCATACTATTGCGCGGTGCAAACTTGTCCCAGTTGAAAAGGCCCAACACGTTTACACTTTTGCGATAACATGGCTAAACAACTTCAAATGATAAGAGGCCCAAACACAAAATGGCCCATTGACATTTTAGAAGCTTTTGGCCCAATTGTCAAATGACACGAACTCGTCCCAGTTTAAATTGCCCAACAAGTTCACATCTCTTGACAAGAAGTCCAACTAAATCCAAATAATGATGGTCCTAAACATAAACATAAAGGAATAGTTTCTATTGGTCCTACAACTACAGTTCATATGCGGGTTTATAGGGGTATGGACAAAGGCTCCCGCTGAAGAAGGATTGCCCACAACTAGGATTCCCCACTCAAGGGTTCAAGCGACCAAGTGAGCGCACCTTTTTTATACCTTAAGGTACGTGCCAACGAGTTATGGTGCGTGACTGACTCTCAAATGGATTTCTTATTGTAGATTCCCCAGAGGGAGGGCGGAGTGAACTCTCTTAGAAACCCAAGCCTCTTAGGCTCTTATCGCCTTGGTGCCAGGAATAAACAACAAGTCCTCCAAATTAGTCTATCACAGTGAGCTACGGGTAATGATTATCTAGATGTCTTCACAGCTTTTCCTTATAGAAATGTAGTGAATGAAGGAAGACACCAAACCATTACCTAGCTCTAAAATTGTCTTTGATTAAACCCCTTCAACCTACTATAGACACGGTTAACTAAAACATAAATCACAAACACTACAAGACATTATTTCGGGGCCAATTCTCTATCCCCAGTGGAGTCTCCAGACTATAGGACACATAAATTGACGACGCTGTTCTAGGCTCGCGGCCTAGTCGGGAGTACGGAGTAGCCCACGGGGTACTAAACCGGAGAATAAATGAGTCGCCACCTGGTGTGAACCGGGAAAATGATTTAAGGCCGCACTCACCCCTCGCAAGGGAAGACCTCAAACTGTTGGGATCGAAATGGTCCCTTACTTATGCCACTTGTAATGAAATGATTGGTGCAATAACTTAACCGAATCTACACAATATATATATATTAAAGAATAACCTAGATCTAGTTCGCATTCATAAAAATAAATCATATATCTAAGTTTGCATGCTTTAAAAGTAAGTCATCATAACGACAAACACACGATAACACACAATAATCTCATGATCATATTGAATTATCAAACAAAAAAATAAATAACAACCTAAACATAAAAGGTAAATTAAATTCCTAATGCGAAAGCAAATACTTAATCATGCATAAAGAAATAACATACTAACGACTAAATCATACTTAAAAATAAACAACATACTAACGACTAAATCATGCTCAAACACAAGGTTGGATGAAACGAAATAGTGTGTCTCTCGAGTGGTACGTGAAGTTGTTTCCCAAGTACAGACCGCACTACCGTCCATTCGGATTCGGCTACGGAATTTACATCTGGATTTCCATTCGAAATACCGCAAGAGAGAACACATATTTCATTCATCTGAAATTCATATCATACACCAATCCACAATACTCATGCGAAATAAAGTAAGAAAATAAATAAAAATAAAGGAGAATAAATAAAAGGGGTGCCCTCAGGTCTAACCTTTTAAGTCGTCTCTCGGAAGTTCGCTACGCGGTTGGTTGTCAGAAGGGTTGATGCTCCGTAACTCCTCCGGTTCACTGGTTCAACATTTCCCTTCGCTGTTTCGCTGCTTCGGGCTACTTTTTTAGTCAGTTTTGCTGTGTTTTTGTCGTATTTTCTGGTTTATTGTTTTGCGGTAATGCGTGACTGTTTTGCGATGTTTTAGGGGTGCAATTTAGATACTGTTTATGGGTGTAGTTTCGGTGCAGTTTCGGACGGTTTAGGGATTGATTTGGTGCAGTTTAGGTACTGTTTCGGGACAGGCTGTGCAGCTGTTTGTGGGCGTGAACTGAGGCAGTGCAGGGTTGTTTTGCGGGCGTGAATTAAGTGGCTTGCGTGAGGGCTATGTGTTGATGCGTGAGGGCTATGGCTGCTGGGTGGGGGGCTATGTGTTGATGCGTGAAGATTGTTGAGTTGATCGGTTAGTGGGTGAGACATGTGTGCTTTGATAAGGGGACGTGCCAGTGGTTGATGCATGAAGATTGTTGAGTTGGTCGGTTAGTGGGTGAGACGTGTGTGCGTGAATAGCTAGGGGAGTTTACGTTAGGGTTTCTTTTTTGTTTGTTATTTCTTTGTGAGTTTGAGCTAGCGTCCAAGGGTTTGGCTTGTGTTTTCTTTTATAGGAGAGGGTTGGGGTTATCCTTGTATAGGTAGGGAAAGAATATTGTAATTATGGGGGGAATATTTAATTTGTGTATCATAAGGAAAATATATATTTAATTAGGGAGGTAATTTGTTTTAGTTAGGAAGATGATTATTGGAATTTGATTTCATTTCATTTAGTTTAGTCATGTGATTTAATTTAATTAGGAATGTATTAGGAATGTGATTATGAGATTTGATTTTTTTATTTAATTTAGGAATGAGATTTGTTTTGATTTAATTGGATTGGATTTCATTTAATTTGATTTAATTTAATTTTTGACATGTGTTTTAAATGTTTTAATTATTATTGGATATGATTTAATGGGCTTGGGCTAGGTGGGCGTGTGGCTTGGTGCATGGCTCCGTGTGGGTTGTGAGGATTTTGGGCCGAGGATGAATTTCAAAACAGAGGTCTAACGAGCAAACCCGAAGCTAAGCAAACGAATTAAATCCAACAAGGTATTGATTTCCAACTTTTCCCTTCTGACGTCCGTTTCCTGCGACTTCTGCAACTTAAAAGGTAGTGCCTCCGCATGAGGTTCATCATCGGGACTTATATGCAAAAATACAGTGCCTACACATATCTTGTTAAATTGGAAGGTGATTTGAGGGATTTTGATATGTGTTTTGCATGGGATTTTTTATTTGGGAAGGCTTGGGCGTGTGGGATTTGTGGATGGGTTGTATGGGCTTTGTGTGGTGTGGGCGAAGGTTTGAAATAGAAACTGACTGAGCGAATTCGAGGCTGGCTAATGAGTCCGAATCCAATGAGGTGGAGGTTTTGGGGGTTTTCCTTCCGGCCTTCGTTTCCCGCAACTTCCGCAACTTTTCGGGTAGTGCCTCCATACGAGGCTCATCATCGGGCTTATGCAAAAATACAGTATCTACAGGTAGGATTTGGTAAATATTTAAGCGGGTTTGGTGCGGATTTGGTAATTTAAAACAAAATCCGATGTAGGTTTGGTAATTAAGCAAAATCAGCGGATATCCGCTACCCGCAAGCTTAATTTTTTTGTTTTATATCTTTAGGGCAAAAAAAATCTCTCATATAAAAGGACTCACTAATTTAAAATTTTTGAATTGCTATCTCTTAGTATTTTTGAATTACTTTTATTCATGATTCAACAATTTTGATGATATGAATTTAACATAATGAAATATATTCAGCTAATTATTCATGTATATAATTGTGATAATATAAATTTGACATTATGTTATAAATATTTTAAACTTTTATTTATGTGTCCTAATTTGTAAACTATCAAATACATTTTTTTTTGTATGTTATGAAAAGGTATCAATGTTTAATTAAAAAGATTGTATTATTAAGAGAATAAAAAAATTCAATATTTTAAAAACCCGCAAAAAAATCCGCTGGGTACCAGTGCATGTTTGGTAATTTATTTTTATACGCGGGTGCAGGTTTGGTAATGAAAATTAAAACCCGTAGCGGGTATGGTGCGGGTTTAGTAATTTATTTACATATGCGGGTGAGGGTTGGTAATGGCAAACTTGCACCAAACCATATCCACTGCCATCTCTAGTTACAACCCATGAGCTTGTGCATCACTGTTTTAAAACCCGATCAGACCTCTCGATCCGGGATGAAGAGATGGTCAAGAATTAGAGGTCGGATCAGAGATCAACTCGGGACGACTCGAGATGATAATAGATTATTATTTTATTATATAATTATATAATAAAATAATGTAAAAATGAATACATTTAGAAAAGTGATTTTAGAGGAGATTCAATAGTAGAGATCAAAAAAGGAATCAAAAGATGTAAGTTGGAAGCGACCCAATGATGGAAAATTATCCCACCCCCTCTAAAACCCTAGTAAGAGATTCTTTTCACCCCAAAATTTTGCATAAATGATAAATATTAGGGGTGACAAAACGAATTAACGAATCGAATTTGTATCGAATCCTAAACGAATCGAATCGAAATGTGATGGATTCGTATTCGATTCGTTTATTAAACGAATCCTAATATCAGGATTCATATTCGATTCGTTTATTAAACGAATCGAATACGAATATTCGTTTAGTCATAATATTATTTAATATAATAATTTATCATAATTGATTTACATTAATTCTTCATAAATATATACATATAAAATATGTAATTAATATATTTATTAAAAATATCTCACAAAATATCGAAAATATTATTTTTTTCTATGATAATTAGTCATAATTTCTCGAATCTTAATTGAAAAAAAACAATAACTAGTATAAGAAAAATAAAACGAATCATAAAGCTTAAATTCGTATTCGATTCGTTTAATAAACGAATCGAATCGACTCATTTATTAAACAAATCCATTTTTTTAAACCTGTATTCGTTTAAAGCGAATCGAATCGAATCGAATGAATAAACGAATCATGACCCAAATTACCACCCCTAATAAATACATCACTTTAATTTTGGAAATATTCACCACCAAAAGTGGAGTGGTATTCGCTTTTGCAGCTCTTTCTGAAGAAGCAATTGTGACATCTCTATCAACTAGTGGGCTAGACGCGGTGGATCATTGAGCTCTCTGGGCATGGCAGTGTCGTAAAATTCAAAGGAAAGGGACTTGGGTATATAATTCGTAAAAGAATATATACACCTCGAAATTCATAAAAAGACATATACGTTCTCAAAATTTCGTACAAATATCATATTTTAGAATTGAGAGAAGAGGAACCAGAGCTGTAAATATTTTTAATTTGACAATATAATTTATTGTGTTATATTTTTTAGTTACTGAACGATTATCTATCATTTTAACGAAATTTTTGGAGTGTATATGTCATTTTATTAAATTTTATTAAATTTTAGAATACATGTATCTATTTTATAAGTCATTTTTTCCATTTTATTGAGTTAAAACTAGGCCTATCACCTATGGATCTAAGATCTCCTTTTTAATATGTACTTTGGACTTGTACACAAAGTTGACAAACAAAGCTTACTAGAAATTAAAAGTATATAAATCTAATCATGTGAGAGCATAAATTTCACTCAAAGGGCTAAAATGGTGGGTCTACGATATAAAAAAAAAAAAAAACTATGGATGGATATCACAATCACTATCACTGTGGTGGCTACTGTCAAGTTCTTTCACCATTAAAAACATAAACAAATATGTGGTCTATGAACTCTATTCTTTGAATTGATAAAATAGGGTTACTTGTTTTACTCCTCATCGGAGTCTGAGCGTTCCGAGTTTGTTCCATTTTTACTGATGGCGCCATTGGCCGCAGGCCCCTTCTTTTTTGTATCCTTCTCATCCTCCTCGTCTTCACTGTACTCGCTCTCGTAATCTTCGTATTCCTCTTCTTCGTCCTCCTCTTCCTCTTCAGCTCCATCCTCCACAATGGGTCCTTCTTCGGGCATGAGACCACCCCGAGTGCCAGCCCGAGTTCGTTTCAGGATTTTAACCTTCAAGTTTGTTCTTTTGTCACAACCTATCCAGGAGTCGCACATGCAGTAACCAGTCAAATTGTAGTTACCCTCAGCTGGGGCCTGGATCTTGCCCATCACCAGTCTTGAGCCACTTTGCACCTTCTCAGCTGCTTCTCTAACTGCAGCACTCTTCTCCTTTATGGTTGCTCCAGACCCTTCAATACTATCTTCAATCGCCTTTGAGGCTGCCGTAATAGCTGCAGCTTCATCCAAGAAACTAACCTTTTGGGAAAACCACACATTATTCAAGACGGAGTCTGCAAGAAGAAACCAAAAGTTCTCTTCCTTGTGGAATGGGTAGTAGGGGGCATGGGGGAGGGCGCCTATCAGGCCATTACCACGTTTGAGAGTAACCCAAGCTTGAACAGTCACAATGTCGCCCTCTTGTATACCCTCTTCACCCTCAGTCTCGCATGTAACTTCAACTGTTAGGGAAGGCATCATCTGCAGTACCATCTCAACATCTTGTACCTCTGCAGAAGTAAATCCACCTACTTGAGCAAGCAGGTCAGCACGATCTTCAAGGCTCATGTCCTGGAGCTCCTGGAACGTTCTTACCTTCTGCAATTGAAGAATCGAGACATTAAAAGAAACGCTCGTAAAACCTAATATAGAGTAATGGACCATCTTTCATTTCTTCAAAAGAGTATTTTGATCTTTCATTCTCAATATGAAGGTCCAAATGTACATATGCAGGCAAGCCTAAGAGGAAAGAAAATCCAACTCCTCAACATATACGCAGTTACACACTACTCAAGTCTCAAAACCAGTTATTCGAAATGCATAGTTCAAGGATGGAAAATCTCATGCAACATGGAAGGTATAAATATCCAAATAAATATGGAAATGTAGAACACAGCTTCTAATTTTCTTTTGCTAAATTGTAAAAACAACAGGAAACTGCTGGAGACAGAAAAATACTTGTGAAAACCTTCATGAGCACCAATTAAAGCTGAAAAATCTAGTGCCCATTGACAAACTAGCAAACGGCTGTATTAAAAAATTGCATTCCTGCCTCGTTATAATTTAACATAGAATTTTATCCACTGACCTTGCGGGCTATTTTTTTTATAACAGCATCACTAAAATGTGGCAGCTGCAAGAAGGGTGCAATGCCTTCAGTGGATCCTCCAGTTGGCTTCCTTGAACTAAGAGGAACAGCCTGCATCAAAGTCCACATACAATAAACATATATCTTAAGAGTAGATATCCAATCAATAACAAAAAATAAAAGGCAGCATGCATGTCAAAAATGTATTCCTGGAAGGACAGAAAAACAAGGATTACAAACATGGGGCAATCGAAACTCGTATACACTCAAAATTAGCAAACAATTTTTAATGTACCCAAGAAATTGAAAAAGCAATCCACAAGGCATACTTAAAACTAAGAAACCAGTAAGTTAATACCCAAGAAATTGAAAAAAGCAATCCACAAGGCATACTTAAAATTAAGAAACCAGTAAGTTAAGGAGAATAAAGATATATGAGGGGGTTTAAAAAGGGAGGGAGATTCTCTCAAGGATCAGCTATTCAAAAACCTGAAACATGATAAAACAGCTGTATTTATCATCCAGGAATACGATTTCACATACCAAAAGAAAAACATTAGTGAAAAAAAATTTGAAATCTTCTTCAGCAAGTTTTTAGGGGGAAATACAATACAGAAGACTCTTTAAAGAGAGAATGAGTAATTATGCCCCTAAATAAGAACCTGAATGATAGACTGAGAGAGCTCGACAACCCCAATTGCAGGCCTAAGCCATCCATGGCCCTGGGCTGTGCGTGGTATAACTGCCATCTGAATAGATAAAGTAACGTATTAATAATGGTAACGAAGAGTCTCAAAGCAAAAATAGATGAATAGGTCATCAAAGAATTCTATTAGAGTTGCACATGATTAAGTATCATATATTCAAGAGCAAGAAGTAACCAAAATATTCAGATGCCTCACATGCGAAAAGAATTCACTAAAGCTTAACAAATAATCAACTCACACAGGTCATATTTAGTATGCATATCCTTGTCTAAACCTCTAATAAGACATCGATCATCAGTAGAACATGCACAACAAATTGTTTATTTCCATCAAATTCCATGCCAAGTGCAATTCATTTTCAAGGCTATGATATTTCAGTTTAAAAAAAAAATTGCATCCAAAATAAATAAACCCTCTCCAATGTCAGTTATGCTTCCATACCATACAATCATACATGTTCTGCTGAAATTCCATCAGAATATCAACT
>SKCR01011428.1:0-13004 GCA_019454045.1 Zanthoxylum bungeanum | reverse complement strand
AAATCAACTATTAATTGAAATAGTTTGAATACAGTTCAACTGTTTATTAAAACAACATTAATTATAGTCCAACAATAATAAATTAATTATTGACGAAAAAATTTGAAATGAACGCGTTTGGCAAGTAACTAAACGAATATTGCAAATTTAATACTTGCCTCCCACTATTTTTCGGTGAGCCTGTAACCCTCTGTTGAGTACTCGGGAAACCTTGTTTCCTAGTGGGCTAGGATCCCGTTAAATAACACACAATCTTGACTTTGGCTAACAAATTGTATGATAATTAACTAGGTAGATCTCTAAGATCAATTGGATCCCATCCAATTCCTAGATCCAGTAGGTGGACATCCAAGTCCAAAAACATATATCTTTTATATATGCCAATATATCCAATATATGCCTAACCTTTTTCCTCTGAATCAACTAAGCTTGGCTTTGGCACAACAAACTTAGTGATCCCAGTTAAGCGGAACTCATTGACCTTGGAAAGCTTTGTAATCAATGTCGATAGACAAGAAGTGATCTTGACTTTGGCCAACAAATCACAACTTGGACAAGACACCAATATGGAACAAAGCCTTCATGATTCAAAACACATCCTCGACGGACAAAGGTATTGACTTTGGCCAACAAACCAATGCCAGTCTTGGATCTTGAGTAAGAATCACTCAATGGAAGGAAAAACGCTTAATATGTTTTGAGGATTTTTTTTTCGCGTGTAATTGGCAACCAATTAATTATCTTTGTTAGGTCTCATCATCATACACCCTTAAACATGCATTCTAAACACATAATAAGGCGCATATAAATAAAATATAATAATGATCTGCGGATGGATATTTAAACACATTGTTCCTAGAACAAATCTCTCCCTTTCTACCCGATTACATAACACTTCTAAAGAAACCTCATTTACATTGAGGGGAATAGGTGAGAAGAGAAATACAAAGAGTAAGGAGGTGATAGGCTGGACACGCAGGTCCAATTAATAAATTCTAAATTTATTACAATAATTCCCAAAATTCCCCACCCATCTAATATCCATATGATATACATTATTCATACATCGCAACCATGTATTCACACAAGCATGTTATCAATCAATCTAATCCAATTAATTAATCTGAATATTAATGACCATCCAAAAACAACGATTTGATTTTGCGCGAGTCTAACTTATTTTGCGAATAAGTACTCAAAGTACGAATTCTTGAATTAAATTAAACTACAACATTAAATCCAATTTAATTTGCATTTACTACTAATTCATTTATTTAATTCCAAATTAAATATTACACTTTATTAACGAACATTTACGACTTAGATTAAATCTAATCGTTACGGGTCTCAAAGCCTGATTTACATCCAATGTCAATTTAATTAAAGTCCAATGGGCTTTTAATTAATTTCTAAGGCATGGACTTTTGGTTAATATGGGTCAAACCCAAATACCAAAGCCCATTTAAGGAATCACCCTTATTTGCCAAGAAACCAATTATGCCCATTAGGCCCAATTAATATTAAAGGTCCATTAAGTCATAATTGGACTTTATGGATATGGTTTTGGGCCCAATTGGATCCAACCAATTTAGCATAAACCTAACTTTGTACATTAAGCCCAATTACAACTTTTAAAGCCCAATTTCAAAAATAGGCCCAATTAATTAAATTACCAAATTCCAAAATTCATGCCATAATTAATTACCCAAATTAACATTTCCAAAACATAATTTGTACAATTAATTATGCTCATTAACATCAAAACATGTCCAACACATTTTAATCAAAAATCAAACTCATTTCATGCTTCAATACTCATGGCATTTTGGGGTTATTTATGTCTCATTCGTTTCAATCCAATTAAATCCACAATCAACATTAAATCAATATTTCCCAAATGATTTTAACTCATCCAATTATCAAAAATAAAAAAATACCATGATATTAGGGTTCATTGGTATTCGGCCAAGCTAACCCAATTTGGGGAAAATTGTTCCAAATCAATTTTCAAGAAATTGATCACATCCAACTTCAATTAAACATCATTCAAGCATACTCAATCAATTAATTTTATCAAATCATGCTCAAAATCAATTTACAAAATTTTAACCCTAAGTTCATGTTTCATGCTCAACCTCGCTCTGATACTATTGTTGGGATTCTACGGTATAACCGGGATCGATTTAAGCAAAGAAACATATGTGAATACTCAAAATAAATATGGCAGAATCATACTTACATTGATCGGTTGTGCGATGCGTTGAACAAAATCTCCAAGCTATCCTCCAAGGTGCTCTCGGCAGTGGCAGATTTTTGGGCTCCTCATTTTCGGTCATCACTTCCAAGTGTGCTCCATTGATGCTCCAAGCTCCAAGCTTTCAAATGGTGATTCCATGCTCATGAAATTAGTTCCCTATCACCTTTGGATTGTTGGACAGTTATGACCCATAACGTCACTATTTGTACAGATCATGGTGATGTTGTACAAATTAACTATGTGACAAAGGAGATTGCTCTCTATCATTTGTGATTAGATCACCAAGATGTATAAATGATAGGAGGCCCTTATGATTAGTTCCTGGATTGAGATGATATGAGACATTATCACTCCACGAAGGATTAATCATTAAATATCCCTAGTCAGAGTATTATCGAGATTGGACATCGATAATGCGTAAAAGACTAGTATTACACTTGTGCGCGATGTGAGGGCATAACGGCATAGTTCCCATATATTTGGGTATAGGATACTCATGCAAGTGTAGTAGGTCGTTGTGTTTTACCGATGGTACGGGAAACAGCTTCGCTCTGGATAGACCCTCGGAATTCCATTGGTAGTATGACTATGTGTCTATGGAAGTCCGAAATCAGGGTAGATGTATTTGGTCTTAACCTGAGACTTGTACCGCTAATACTTGCGACAATCAATATACTTTGGTTTTGGTCGTCCAGGGCTTTAACTAGTTCTGTGTACGCCTCTGTTGGGTAAATTGAGAATCGTAGTGTGTTGGGTGTGATGTCAAGACGGAAGTATCACTCCAGTCATAGTGGAGATGATGGTCACGTAGGATACGGTACTGGTTCTCTTATGTACTACAGTCATCGGGATAAAATGACTAGGTCATGTTTATCCTATTATAGAGACTAGTTACCAGACATCCGATATGTGCTTCGTACAGGGCAGACACAATTCCAGCCTCAGGCCTAGCACGTGACATCCGATACTGGATCGAGATACACAATACTACGTATACTACACCTGATATAGATCATTATATTCCTATAAGGATATTTCTGGAGAATTGGGTAGGCATGGCGTTTTGCTAGAAGCCAATCTTGTCTTATAAATCGGTAAAAACGTAATACTAGGTACTTACGTGTTCGGATAGTCCGACGACCCGATGTACTGCCAACATATCCGGGGATCTCATGGGTCGCTTCCCGAAGATTCACCGATGACGTATGACTTGCACTTTATTAATCTGGATTAATTTATTGAGAGAGAATATTAATCTGGGATTAATTACGGAGATATTTTATCTGGGATAAAATATCATTTAAAGAGAGAGAATGATTAATTTGGAATTAATCGATAAATTAATATATTCAATATATTAAACGAAATTGGATTTCGACGCGGAATTGAAATTGGATTTTAATTCGGGCGAACGAGTTAGTTTATAATTAATTCATTAGCAACGTGAATAGTAATTATGCTAGGCATGATTATTTAATTAAATTAGATTTAATTACGTCGCAACGGAAAATTCATTAATTTGGAATTAGCGAACCCGAGCCCGCGAGTGTTTGCGAGCGCATTCGCATTTTGAATTCGAGTGCGGCACGCAAGTCACATCAAACGTCAAATCATTAGTCACATTAAGCGTCAAATCATTAGTCACATCAAGCGTCAAATCACATGTCACTTTGAGTGATGTGACAAGTTGTCACTTGATTGATTGATGGTGGTAGATGGATAAGCTTTTAAAGCTTGTACTTGTTTGACTTTTTGAAAATCAAATAATTGGTATATGTTTAATTGTTTTTGGAAAACAATTATCTAATACACAATTTTCCATCTCTCTTTCCTTCTCTCTTCTTCATCTCTCACGCATTCAAGGGCTGTTTCTCTTCTGGTTTCTGTCCAGAAATGCCGAGAATAAAGAGGTGAAGCCATGGTGATTTTGTGGCAAAATCACTAAGTGCTAGCACACCAAATGAGTACATACAAAGGTGATAGGGAACTAACTTCGTGAGCATGGAACAACCACCCAAAAGCTTGGAGCTTGGACCGAAAATGGAGGAAGAAAAACATTGGACTGCCGAGCTTCATGGAGGGCAGAAAATGGATTTTTGTTCTTCACTGCATCGCCTCAACCGATCAATGTGAGTATTCCGCAACTCCTTGATGTATTCACATGTATGTTTTATGCTTATTATTCGATCCTTGGGACCGTAGAACTCCAACAATGGTATCAGAGCGATTGAAAAACATGAAACCGATTTAGGGCTTAAAATTGGGTAAATTGATTTTGAGCATGATTTGGTTAAATTGTTTTATTGAATATGTTTAAATGATGTTTAATTGAAGATTGATTGGATCAATTTCAAGAAAAATGGTTTGGAACAATTTTTGACCAAATTCTTAGCTTGGCCGAGAATACTAGATGCCCTAAATGTCTTGGAATTTTGTTTCGTTGATCATTGGATGACTTGAAACGATTGGGAATGTTGATTTTAAGTCGATTGTGGATTTAATTGGATTGAAACCGAATCGGACACAAATATCCCCAAATTGTCGAGACTATAGCATGTACATATGGGTTTGATTTTTGATAAAATGTGTTGGACATGTTTTATTGTTAATGAGCATGATTAATTGTAAAAATTTGTGTTTTGGAAATATTGATTTGGGTAATTAATTGTGTAATACATTTTAATTAATTTAATTGAGAAATTTGGAATTAAATTATTTGGGCTTAAATTGGATTTGGGCTTGTAATATTGTAAATGGACGAATTGGGCTTGGTTGTACCAAGTTAGGTTTAGGCTAAATTGGTTAGATCCAATAGGGCCCAAAACGCTTCCATAAAGCCCAAATGTGACTAATGGACCTTAATAATTTAATTGGGCCTAATGGGCCTAAATTGATTTCTAGGCTTTTGGGGTTATTCCTTGATTGAGCTTTGGTTATTGGGTTTGACCCGAGTTGACCAAAAGTCCACGCCTTAAGAAATTAATTAACAGCCCATTGGACTTTAATTAAATTAACGTTGGACGTTAATCGGACTTTGAGACCCGTAACGATTAAATTTGGAATTTAAGTCGTAAAAGGTTTATTAATAAAGTGTAGTATTTAATTTGGAATTAAATTGATGGATTAGTATTAAATACATATTAAATTGGATTTAATGTTGAAGTTTAATTTAATTCAAGAATTCGTACTTTGAGTACTTATTCACAAAACGAGTTTGACTCGCGCAAAATCAAATCGTTTTTTGAACATTGGATGATCACTAATTATCAGATTAATTAATTGGATTAGATTGATTGATAACATGCTTGTGTGAATACATGGTTGCGATGCATGAATAATGTATATCGGATGGATATTAGAAGGGTGGGGCAATTTTAGAAATTGTTGTAATAAATTTAGAATTTATAATTAGACCTGCGTGTCCAGCCTATTACATCCATACTCTTTTATTTCTCTTCTCACCTATTCCCCTCAATGTAAATGAGGTTTCTTTATAAGTGTAGTGTAACGGGTAGAAGTAGAATACTTGTGCTAGCGGGAGAGAGGAAAGAGAGAGATTTGATCTAGGATCAATGTGTTAAGTATCCATCCGTATATCATTATTATTTTATTTATATGCGCCTTATTATGTGTTTAGAATGCATGTTTAAGGGTGTATGATGATGGGACCTTAACAAAGATAATAAATTGGTTGCCAATTTGCACGCAAAAAAACCCTCACAAATATTAAGCGTTTTTCCTTCCATTGAGTGATTCTTACTCAAGATCCCAGACTGGCATTGTTTTTTTGGCCAAAGTCAAGACCTTTGTCCGTCGAGGATGTGTTTGAATCACGAGAGCTTTGTTCTATATTGGTGTCTTGTCCAATTTGTGGTTTGTTAGCCAAAGTCAAGACCATTTCTTGTCCATCGACATTGATTACGAAGCCTTCCATGGTCAATGGGTTCTGCTTAACTGGGATCACTAAGTTTGTTGTGCCAAAACCAAGGCTTAGTTGATTCAGAGGAAAAAGGTTAGGTAATATATTGGATATATTGGCATATATAAGATATATGTTTCGGACTTGGATGTCCCCCTACTGGATCTAGGAATTGGATGGGATCTAATTGATCTTAGAGATCTACCTAGTTAATTATCATACAATTTGTTGGCCAAAGTCAAGATTGTGTGACATTTAACGGGATCCTAGCCCACTAGAAAACACAGTTTCCCGAGTACTCAACAGAGGGTTAGAGGCTCACCGAAAAATAGTGGGAGGCAAGTATTAAATTTGAAATATTCGTTTAATAACTTGCTATACGCGCTCATAACAAATTATTCGTCATATGAATTAATTTATTAATTAGACTAATAATTAATGTTGTTTTAAATAAAACAATTGGACTGTATTCAAACTATTCATTTATAGTTGATTTTATAATTGAATTATAGTAATCAATATAATTGAATTAACCAATTAAATTATAGTTGATTATATAGTTGGACTATAGTAATCATTATAATGAATAGTACCTATAATCGTTGATTAAATAGTTGGACTATTAGAATCAAGATAAAATTGGAAGGTTGGCATTTAAAACATATTCCTAGGGAAAATGTATTTAAGTGATTAATTTTCAAATTGGGAATAAAATTTCAGAATGGTCCTGGAAACTAATAAGTTACTTTATTTGATAAAATAACATATTAGGCCTAAGCCAGGAGTAAAGCAAAATAGTAGAGCATGATCTTTGGAAGATTCATGTGATGTTAAATTTAGTGCTTAATCCATTAAGCTTGCCAAATAGACTCCTTAATTTCTTAATCAGAACTAAGGATTAGATCATTAAAGTATGATATAGAAATTGAAGGATCTTCATAAATCTATACTTAGATTTTAGAAGTAATAAATTGCAATACTAAACTCTTGGAGAGTTAATGGCTATACTCAACGAGTCAAAGCCAAAGTTTGCAATAAGGCAAGAAGCGCAAGGCGCGCACCTTACTTCAACATTCCGGATGGCCAAGGCTTGGCCAAAGGCTTTTAGGGGTACCGAAAAGGGCAAAGGCAAAATCATTATAATCTTATTGGAAGATAAATGACATATCCCAAAATGTCTGCCTAAATTATGGAAAACGGGATCGCGGAAGCGTGACTGCCGTTTGACAAAGCAGACATGAAGGAATTGAAGACGAGCAAGGCTCTGACTTCAAATATGTTTGTCATAAAATATGTTCACTACTAGTATTAAAATTGGATTTTAAATACTGAGTGTGGTACATAAATATATACTGGTGTGCAGAATCTGTTATGAGCAGGATACTGAATTCAGTTGAGATCTATCTGCGAATTGAAAACGGGACAAAAGTCACTGTTTTAACCGTAGATACCTAAGTTTAGGAACTACCTTCGGGTGTGTACTTAAATTAGGAAACTGTTAAAATGTAACTAGTTTGACTAGATATATTATCTCTATATTAGGGTTTAACTCGTTGCGGGTATACCTTTATATCCTAGAACACTAAAGTGTTTTATTATATAAAGATGATATTGAGATAAACACATTAGATGTGAATAACAGAATTTATATTTTGCATATAAATAAATCTAAAACATATAACATGACAAACAAATAGCTCAAAATGATTTAAATCAGTTGAGAATTATAAGTGGCATTGTTGTCTATGACACAATTAAACAAGACTCGTATATCCACACTTTTGAAGAGTGGATACTAGGACTAATTTGATTTCAATCAAATAAAGTCTACGAATCTAGTTTATTGGGCAAAGTGCCTAAAACACCTTTACTCGGTAAAAGTGTAAATTCCACCAATCTGTTTGTTGGACAATTATGACCCATAGTGTCACTATTTGTACAGATCATGGTGTTGTTGTACAAATTAACTATGTGACAAAGGAGATTGCACTCTTATCATTTGTGATTAGATCACCAAGATATATAAATGATAGGAGGTACCTGTTATTTGTTCCTGGATTGAAAATGATATGAGACAGTATCAATCCACGAAGGATAAATCAATAAATATCTCTAGTCATGGTATTATCGAGATCGGACATCGATAAATACGTAAAAGACTAGTATTACATGTGTGCGCATTTGTGAGGGCACAACGGCATAGTTCTCATATTTTGGGTATAGAATACTCATGCAAGTGTAATAGGAGATTGTGTTTTACCGATGGTACGGGAAACAGCTTCGCTCTGGATAGACCCCCTCGGAATTCCATTGGTAGTATGACTATGTGTCTATAGAAGTCCGAAATCAAGGTAGGTGTATTTGGTTTTTAACCTGAGACTTGCACCGCTAATACTTGCGACAATCAATATACTTTGGTTTGCGGTCGTCCAGGACTTTAACAGGTTCTGTGTACGCCAATGTTGGGATATTGAGAAACTAGTGTATTGGGGTGTGATGTCGAGATGGAAGTATCAGTCCAGTCATAGTGGAGATGATGGTCACATAGGATACGGAACTCGTTCAATTATATGCTTGAGCTATCGGGATATTATGACTAGGTCATGTTTATCCGATTATAGAGACTAGTTACCAGAGATCCGACATGTGCTTCGTAAGGGGCAGACACAATTCCTGCCCCAGGCCTAGCACGTGATCATCTGATACTGGAGACATACACAATACCACGTATACTACGCATGATATAGATCGCTTATTCATGTAAGCATGTTTCTGGAGAATTGGGTAGGCATGGAGCTTTGCTAGAAACCAACCTTGTCTTGTAAATCGGTATAAACGTAGTTATGAGGTACTTACGTGTTCGGATAGTCTGACGACCGAATTTACTGCCAACATATCCGGGCATCTCATGGGTCGCTTCCCGAAGATTCACCGATGACGTATGACTCGCACTTTAATTAATCTGGGATTAATTAATGACAGACACAAATTAATCTGGGATTAATTGCGGAGATATTTATCTGGGATAAAATATCAATTAAAGAGAGATAACGATTAATTTGAATTAATCGATAATTAATATATTCGATATATTAAATGAAATTGGATTTTGACGCGGAATAAAATTAGATTTTAATTCGGGCGAACGAGTTAATTTAGAACTAATTCGTTAGCGACGTGAATAGTGATTTCGCTAGGCGTAATCGTTTAATTGCGTCGCAACAGAAAATTCGTTAATTTGGAATTAGCAAACCCGAGCCCGGGATTGTTTGTGAGCGCATTCGCATTTCAATTTAGAGTATGGCAC
This sequence comes from Zanthoxylum bungeanum, assembly GCA_019454045.1. Classification (NCBI taxonomy): domain Eukaryota; kingdom Viridiplantae; phylum Streptophyta; class Magnoliopsida; order Sapindales; family Rutaceae; genus Zanthoxylum; species Zanthoxylum bungeanum. The sequence goes on along the minus strand of SKCR01011428.1, from coordinate 3,521 downwards.
GCAAGTCAAATCAAGTGTCAAATCATTAGTCACATCCGTCAATCACATGTCACATGTCACATTGTGACATGAGTGATGTGACAATTGATGATTGATTGATGTGAGTTGATGTGAGATGATGCAAGCATTTAATGCTTGACTTTTTGAAATTGTAAAATGGTAAATGGTTAATTGATTTTGGAAATAAATAAAACCTATTACACATTTTCATTTCTCTCTCATTGGTTCACGATATTTTGGAGCCAAAACTTCTCTCTCTCTATCACGACTTCTTCTTCTCTCTTGGCCTTGGAGGCAAAAATTTTCTTCACTGGTTTTGTAAAAACCGTGAGTCTTGGAGATGAGATTGATGATTTTGTGGCAAGATCAAAGGTGCTAGCACACACATTGAGTTATCCTAAGGTGATAGGGAAGTGATTTTGTGAGCATGGAATCACCATCATCAAGAGCTTGGAGCTTGGAGCTTGGAGCTTTAATGGAGTCCATGGCCGAATTTCTTGGAAGACCACACAGCCCACTGCCGAATGACTTCTTAGAGGAGGCAGTTCGTTTTTGTCTTCAACCACATCGACTCAACCGTTCATTATGAGTATTCCGCACCTCCTTTGATGTATTCACACTTGTTTCATGCTTGATTAATGATCTTGGGAAGCTATAAAACTCCAACAATGGTATCTTGAGCGATTTTGAGCATGAAACTAGTTTAGGGTTTAAAATTGGGTTGGGTAAAACGAATTTGGGTATGATTTAATGAAATTGGATGAATTAGTATATGCTTAAATGTGTTTTAATTGAAGATTGATTGGATCAATTTGATGAAAAATGGTTTGGAACAATTTTCCCCAATTTTGGAAGGCTTGGCCGAAAATACATGAACTCTAAATTGTCTTGGATTTTTTATTTTTGATCATTGGATGTGTTGGAAATCATTTGGGGATATTGATTTAATGTTGAATTGAATTTAATTGGATTGAATTTGATTTGGGCATAAAATTCCCCCTTGGCCGAGACATATATGCATGTAAATTGGGTTTGATTTTTGATGAAATGTGTTGGACATGTTTTGTTGTTCATGAGCATGATTAATTGAACAAATTTGGTGTTTTGGAAATATTGATTTGGGTAATTAATAATGTTATACATTTTAGGTAATTTAATTGAGAAATTTGGAATTTTTGGAATTAAATTATTTGGGCTTAAATTAGATTGGGGCTAATAATGTTGTTAATGGGCTTATTGGGCTTTGTTGTACAAAGTTGGGTTTAGGAAAAATTGGTTGAATCCAATTGGGCCCAAACCGCTTCCATAAAGCCCAAATGCGACTTAATGGACCTTTAAAGTTTAATTGGGCCTAATGGGTTAAAATTGATTTCTGGGCTTATGGGGTAGCTCCCGGATTGGACTTTGGTTATTGGGTTCGACCCGAGTTGACCAAAAGTCCACGCCTTAAGAAATTAATTAAAAGCTCATTGGACATTTAATTAAATAAACGTTGGACGTTAATCGGGCTTGAGACCCGTTGCGATTAAATTTGGATTTAAGTCGTAAAAAGTTTATTATATTTAATTTGGAATTAAATAGTGAATTAGAATTAAATACAAATTGAATTGGATTTAATTATGTTATTTAATTTAATTCGAGAATTCGTACTTTGAGTACTTATTCGCAAAACGAGTTTGACTCGCGCAAAATCAAATCATTGTTTGAACATTGGATGGTCACTAATTATCAGATTAATTAATTTGATTAGATTGATTGATAACATGCTTGTGTGAATACATGATTGCGATGCATGAATATTGTATATCGGATGGATATTAGATGGGTGGGGCAATTTTAGAAATTGTTGTAATAAATTTGATTTATTAATTGGACCTGCGTGTGCAGCCTTATCACCTCCATACTCTTTGTATTCTCTTCTCACATATTCCCCTCAATGTAAATGAGGTTTGTTTAGAAGTGTAGTGTAACAGGTAGAAGTAAATACATGTGCTGCTAGCGGGAGAGAGAAATGGAGAGATTTGATCTAGGATGAATATAAAGTATCCATCTGCATATCATTATTATTTTTCATATGCGCTTTATTATGTGTTAAGAATGCATGTTTAAAGTGTGTATGATGATGAGACCTTAACAAAGATAATAAATTGGTTGCAATTTGCACTCGACAAACCCTCGCAAAATATTAAGCGTTTTTCCTTCCATTGAGTGATTCTCACTCAAGATCCGAGACTGGCATTGGTTTGTTGGCCAAAGTCAAGGCCTTTGTCCGTCGAGGATGTGTTTTAATTACGAAGGCTTTGTTCCATATTGGTGTCTTGTCCAAGTTGTGGTTTGTTGGCCAAAGTCAAGACCACTTCTTGTCCATCGACATTGATTACGAAGCTTTCCATGGTCAATGGGTCGCGCTTAACTAGGATCACTAAGTTTTTTGTGCCAAAGCCAAGGCTAGTTGATTCAGAGGAAAAAGGTTAGGTAATACATTGGATGTATTGGCATATATAAGATATATGTTTCGGACTTGGATGTCCCCCTACCGGATGTAGGAATTGGATTGGATCCAATCGATCTTAGAGATCTACCTAGTTAATATCATACAATTTGTTGGCCAAAGTCAAGATTGTGTGATATTTAACGGGATCCTAGCCCACTAGGAAACACGGTTTCCCGAGTACTCGACAGAGGGTTAGAGGCTCGCCGAAAAATAGTGGAGGCAAGAATTGAATTTGCAATATTCGTTTAATTACTTGCGATACGCGCTCATTCAAATATCATTCGTCATATAAATTAAATGTTAGTTGGACTAATATTTAAATGTTGTTTTTTGAATAAATAGTTGGACTATATTCAAACTATTCATTTATAGTTGATTTTATAATTGGATTATAGTAATCAATATAATTGATTTTAATCTATTAATTATAGTTGATTAAATAGTTGGACTATTGTAATCATTATAATAAATAATACCGAAATCTTTGATTAAATAGTTGGACTATTAAAATAAGACAAAATTGAAAGATTGACATTTAAAACATAATCATAGGGAAAATGTATTTAAATGGTTTAATTTTCAAATTGGGAATTAAATTTCATGATGATCATGGAAAATAATAAGTTACTTTATTTGATAAAATAACATATTAGGCCTAAGCCTGGAGTTAAGCAAATAGTCGAGCATAATATCTGGAAGAATATGTGATGATAACTTTAGTGCTTAATCCATTAAGCTTGTCGCAGTAGACTCCTTAATTTCTGAATCAGAACTAAGGGTTAGATCCTTAAAGTATGATACTGAAATTTAAGGATCTTCATAAATCTATCTTTAGATTTTAGAAGTACTAAATTGCAATAGTAAACTCTTGGAGAGTTAATGACTATTCTCAAGGAGATAAAGTCAAAGTTTGCAATTAGGCAAGTAGCGCAAGGCGCACCTTAATTCGATATTCTAGAAACCCGAGGCTTGGCCAAAGGCTTCTAGAATATGAAAAGGACGAAGGCAAAATCATTATAATCTTCTA
>SKCR01011427.1:0-12966 GCA_019454045.1 Zanthoxylum bungeanum | reverse complement strand
TCATACCGTGACATTCCAAGTGTCATTTGTCTTATTCCAAACAAGGTATAAAGAAGGATCTGTTAGTGGACATGTGCTTATGATGATTAGCCACATTGAAAAATTGCCAACCTCGGGTTCATCATGGATCATGAGATAGGTCACGATCTTAATTCTTCAGTCCTTACCAAAAGACTTATGTAACTTTATTATGTAGTTTCATCAGTCTAATAAAGAAGCTACTTTAGTATAATTGCACAATCTGATAAAGCAAGCAGAGAAGGACTTGAAACCGGAGCTTAAAACCTCCGTCATGCTTACGGGTACGGACCTGAAGCCACGAGGCTCAAATAAAAATAAGGGCAAGGCCAAGGCTCTAGATCACCTAAAGCCCAATGGTAAGGTGGAGAAGAAAAAGGGAAATGGGAAATGTTTCTTTTGTAGAAAGAAGGGTCATTGGAAGAAAGACTGCAGATCCTTGAAAGCCAATGAAGCTAGGGAACCCTAAGAGGCCAAAAAGTCCAATGCTTAGTATGTTGTATATGATTAAACTATATTCTCAAAACTCTGAACCTTCTACTTGGGTGCTTGACACCGGTTTGTGGACTCACTTGTGTAATAATGTGTAGGACCTGAGAAATAGTAGGAGACTTCGTCATGGGGAGGTTGACTTACGCATGGGTAATGGAGCAAAACTAATGCATTGTGCGTGGGGACTTATTCATTAGTTTTTCCGAATGGTTTAGTTTTAGACTTAGAAGATTGTGTTTGTGTACATTCTCTAGTAAAGAACATCATTTCAATTTCTTCTTTATGTAATAAAGGCTTTTTATACCTAATAAGTTGTAATGAATGTTCTATTTATTTCAATGAAATAAAAATTGGAGATGGTTGTAGGCATTGCATTTTTGCATACCAAACCCGATGAGGAGTCTTGAAAGGAGGCACCGCCTTTTTAGTCGTGGAGTTCGCGGAAAACGGTCGTCGGAAAGGCTAAGTCAAGAGTTGACATATTTTGGAATCAATTTGCTAAGTTCGCTCGGAGTTCGCTTGTTGAAAGTTCGTTTCAAAGCGTGTCTACAACCCGAAAATCACCGCAAACCCTTCCATGCCCACCTAGACACCCAAATCCACATCCAAAGCCCATTAAACTAAAACCAACCAAACACCAAGCCCACCACCTAGGAGGCCCACGACCTTTACACCATTTTTACCTTCCTTACACTATTCCATCATGACTTACCCTTCTACCTATTCACTTTAACCTTTGACCTTACCTTTTACCTTAATATTAATTTTTCAAACCATTTATTAAACCAACCCTACACCATTTAATGGCCTCCCTCACCAAGTCAAGCACTCCCCCACACCATTAACTCCCTACACCCCATGCCCATCACCATCCCACCACCTTTGATTCATTTTCAAATTATCATTTGTATATGTCAACAAAGCCATCCAATTATGCATTACATTTCAACCAAGTTTGGTATCAAATTAATTGCCCTTGGCCTACCTATTAAATGCACTCCAATTGCCTATATAAACTCTCATTTTTCTGCCTTGGAGTGGGGGGATGGAGATCAAGCACATACCAAGCATTCACTTAGCATCTTGGAGAGTATAAACAACCCTTATTCCCCTTTAAAGCTCACGCACACAGCCCCCTTCACAGCCCCTATATTTCACTCCACTGCAGCCCATTCCAGCCCCATCTTCACGCCACTTTAGCCTACCATCTTGCCCCCAATGTTCATGCCATTTAGCCACTGAAATAGGCTTCCATTCCAGCCCTATTCTCACGCACAAACTGACTCCATACAGCCCCTACATTTCACGCCAAAGTAGCAGCAAAACAGCCCCTTAATCACGCCCAAACAGTCCCCTTACATGCCCAAGCCACTGCTTCAGTTTAACCTCTGAAACTTGCGTCTAAACCACCCCATTTTAGCCCCACAAACCAGTGCACACAGCCCTCAAATCATCCTCCTTAATCACGCCCAAAAATCAGCTCAAACACACCCCAAACAGTTACCAAATCACCGAAACAGTGAACCAAAAACTGCACTTATAAGTCTTCGAGAAATCGAGCTTACGGCAACCCAATACCCCTCAAAATTCACCAAAACAAACTTATATTCATTACCAACCAGTGGACAAAGCACGAAGACTTGGAACGCAGAGAAGTGGACTCAAAACAGCGAGCGAAGTGGCAAAACAGTGAGCGAAACACTGCAACAGCGAACCGATGCGATCGTGGTGACTTAGCCTTTCCGACGGCCGTGTAACGCGCCTCCGAGCAACGACAAAAAAGGTTAGACCTGAGGGTTTATTTTACAAAATTCTCTCACATAAAATAATGATTTAAGAAATGTATTTTGTTTGATTAACATGAATTAGTTTAGCATGTCTTTAGAATTAATTTACATGAAATAATGACGTAGAAATGCATGTAGTTTATTTGGCTTTTTTAGCATGTCATTTAGAATTAGTTTACATGAAATAATGACGTAGAAATGCATGTAGTTTATTTGGCTATTTTAGCATGTCATTTAGAATTAGTTTACACGAAATAAATGCAATTTATGTTTCGGTCGCATGAATGTTATTAATTAGTATATGATGTAATTTTGGGTGAATGGAACATGTGTTCCTTTTTTGTGGTATATTGGATGGAAACCCGGACATAAATTCCATAGCCGAATCCGAATGGACGGTAATATGGTTTGCACTCGGGATACAACGCCCCGTACCACTTAATAGGCTCACATATTTCATTTCACTTAAATTTGTATTTGAAGCATGATTATGTTGTTGTAATGTTGTTTTTATTTTAAGTGTGATGTAATTAATTATTTTTGTATCAAGAATTTAAGTTGTGGTGTGTTTAGAATATTTCTACCAATATATGTCTTGTAGACTAGGTTAATATTGCACAAATCCAATTATTACAAATGACATATAAGGGACCATTCGAACCCAACGGTTTGAGGTCTTCCCTTGCGAGGGGTGAGTGCGGCCTTAAATCATTTTCCCGGTTCACACCGGGTGGCGACTCCATTATTCTCCGGTTTAGCCCCCCGTGGGCTACTCCGTACTCTCAACTAGGCCCTGAGCCTAGAACAGCATGCGTCGCCCAGTTTCTGTGTCTACAATGGTATTTTGAATAATGGTATCTATGTCTTACAAACTAACAAAGAATGTTCAACCTCTTATATATACAACGTTAACTCGAATAATCTCAATGAATCACTTCTATGGCACAATCGCTTAGGTCATATCAATGAAACAAGATTAACTAAGCTACATAAGGATGGGTATTTCAAACCCTTCAAATATGAACCTTATGGAACTTGTGAGTTTTGTTTTCAAATTACCCTTCAAAGGTAAAAGATAGCGTGCAGCGAAGACATTAGAACTCATACACTCTGATGTATGCGGACCAATGTCAGTCACCACTAGAGGTGGATTCTCCTACTGCATTACATTTATCGATGATCACTCGTGATATTGGTATGTCTACCTTATGCGGTACAAATCTGAAGCCTTTGAGAAATTCAAATACTTTAAAGCTGAAGTAGAAAACCAGCTTAATAAAAGTATTAAGTCACTAAGTTCTGACCGAGGTGGTGAATACTTAAGCGACGTATTTCAAGATTACTTGAGAGAAAATGGCATTGTTTCCCAGTGGACTCCTCCGAAAACTCCACATCATAATGGGGTATCCGAAAGGAGAAATTAGACATTATTAGATATGGTCCGATCAATGATGCCAGACACGGATCTACCTCTTTCATTTGGGGGTCTTTCTTTAGAATCTGCAACACTACTACTAAACCAAGTTCCTTCCAAGATTGTTAGTCAAACACCATAGGAGTTATGGTCTGGGAAACACCATAGTCTTAGTTATCTAAGACTTTGGGGATGTGACATATATGTTAAGCTCACACAAAGTAACAAATTGGATGATAGGGCAGTTAAATGTAAGTTTGTAGGATATGCCTTGAACTCAAGAGCATACGTGTTCTACGTCCCAAATGAACAAAGAACATTTGTCTCACAAAATGCTAAATTTCTAGAGAATGAATTCATTCTCAAGAAATATAGTGGGAGTAGACTTGACCTCGATGAGGTACGAGAAGAACAAACTAACATAGAACTAAACCCCAGGCCCCTAAAAAGAGCAGCGATAGAATAACCACAAGGTTATGAACTTAGAAGGTCTAGTAGGGAAATATATGAGCCTGAAAGATATGGTTTCCATATTGATAAGGAACATGATCAGGTCATTGATAATGACGATCCCACCAGTTATGATGAAGCAATGCGTGACATTGATTCAGTCAAGTAGCTTGAGGCCATGAAATCCGAAATAGACTCTATGTATCATAATCAAGTCTGGGACTTGGTGGATGCACCTGAAGGGATAAAACCATAGGCTGCAAGTGGATTTACAAGCGTAAAGCTAATGCAGAAGGCAAAATCCAAACCTATAAGGCTAGGTTGGTGGCGAAAGGTTATAGACAAATCCAAGGAATTGACTATGATGAAACTTCTCACATGTTGCAATGATAAAGTCCATTCGAATTTTACTGGCACTAGCTGCAAACTTTGATTATGATTTTTGCAGATAGATGTCAAAACAACTTTCCTTAATGGGAACCTCGTAGAGGAAGTCTATATGACACACCTGAGGGGTTTACATCTAAGGATGATCATAATAAAGTATGCAAGCTTAAACGATCCATTTATGGACTCAAGCAAACCTCCAAAAGTTGGAATATACGATTTGATGAGACAATCAAAGAATTTGACGTCATCAAAAATATAGACGAGCCTTGTGTTTATGGAAAAGTAGTGGGAGTGTTGTTATATTTCTTGTATTATATGTCGATGACATATTAATCATCGGGAATGATATTCCCATGATGCAAGCCACCAAACAATGGTTATCTCAGAATTTCTCCATGAAAGATTTGGGAGAAGAAGCCTACATCCTCGGCATTAAGATCTACCGTAATAGATCTAAGAGGTTGTTAGGACTTTCTCAATCTACGTACATAGATAAAGTTTTGAAAAGATTCAAAATGGAAGATTCCAAAAGAGGTAATTTACCTACTTGTCATGGAATCAAATTATCTAAGGAGTAATGTCCATATACTCCTTCAGATAGAGAGCGTATGAGTAGGATCCCTTATGCTTTAGCAATAGGATCGATCATGTACGCCATGCTATGTACAAGACCTGATGTCTCTAATGCTCTTAGCATAACGAGCAAGTATCAGACAAATCCTGGTGAGCAACACTGGGCAATTGTCAAAACAATCCTCAAGTATTTGAGAAGAACTAAGGATGTGTTTTTGACATACGGAGATTGTTCTGAGATGAAAGTCATTGGTTACTGTGATGCGAGCTTTTAGACCGATAGAGATGACAGCAGATCACAAACAGGATATCTGTTTACTATGAATGGCAGAGCTATCAATTGGAAAAGCTTAAAGTAGTTAACTACAGGAGACTCCATAACTGAAGCCGAGTATATTACAGTATCTGAGGCAGCTAAAGAAGCAGTCTAGATAAAGAAGTTCATCACGGAGCTGGAAGTGCTTCTCGCGATAAAGAATGACGTCACGATGTATTGTGACAACACGGGCGCCATTGCTCAATCAAAGGAACCAAGGTCCCACCAAAAATCCAAGCATCTACTCAGGCGATTTCATCTCATCAGGGAGATTGTTAAGAGAAAAGAAGTTATTATAGAGAAAATACCCACAGAAGATAATCTTGCAGATTTTCTGACTAAAGGGCTGACTCAATAAAAACATGATAGGCAACCCAGAGTATGGTGTCCAGATTCATACTAGTTGGCTATAGTGCAAGTGAGAGATTGTTAGGGATATGCCCTATACCCAACTTATGGATGGGCTACAAGTACATGTATTTGCAATATTTTCATTAATTAATAAAATAACAATCTTTATTATACGTGTCTTACATAAATTATATGAATCATCAAACACTGTAATAAAGCCCTTGGAGTAATAAGATGATGGCTTCCACGCCTTATGAGAATCGTTACTCTCAAACGTTCCCAGTCATAGTTTTGTGAATAATCTGGGCGTTCACAAAGCGGAGAGACTAGCATGATGATATGATCCTCCCTTAAGTGGGGTAGCTGATCTCATAGGCTACTAGCGAAGATCCGTCCACTTGGTGTATCACATGGATGCATGAGTTGCTCGTGTCCATCGAACTGATCGCTGAAAGTTTTCACATAGAGTGTTTATCCCATGTGTCTGTGAGAACTTTCATGTATCGATTGTATGACTAGTCCTTAGACTTAAGGTCTTTACAATCTTATGTATGGATCAATGACTTTTACATTCTCCTTCCCCGGTTCAAAAGATCTGGTGATAAGGGTATGATTGGGTCATTTGTTGAAACACATGAAGCTTGTAAAGATACAACAGAGAATCGCCACTCTCTCGGATAATATTTTCTTATAAGAGTAGTATTCCAGTTCGCGGGTTGATATGTGTGATCAGTGCTTGAGACTGTGGTCGCAGCGGAAGAATCATGTGAGATTCTTGGGTTAGCACGATTCATTACACTATCAACATCATAGCTTTGACTATATGGATATACACTTTCCATACCCTAGGTCAAATGGTGGAGATACAGTGAGGCGAAGGACCGTATCATATGTAAATCACATACAAATGAGTATTTATCTTTCCTTCTCATTTGGGGGCCTTGGCATGTTGCTAGATGTCAACATTAGTCATTGAAATCGAACGACCATATGATCGGAGGATAATTTATGTTCAATTAAATTATCACTATTCATTTCATATCCAACTTGAGGGGAACCCAAAAGGTCACACACAACAAAGTCGAAATCAATGGTTAACAATGCACAGTATAAATTTAACAGCATATATGATTGCTGTAGGAATTTTTCATAAATGGTTCAATGTGTTTAATTATTGAACAGATCATTTATGAGGTTCCATAGTAGCTTAGGGATTGGTGAATGACGATAGAGGCACTTTGGGAATTGGAATAAATAAATAAATAAATAAAAATAAATAAAAAAGGGAGCAGATGACACTTCATTTTTTATTTTTTTTATTTGTTATTTGTTTTGAATTCCAATTCGGCCCAAACTCTTATTAGGGTTTTATAATCTCATTAAACCACTAAATTAAGATCTAATGGCTAAGATTAAATTAGCATTTATCCCACATCAGATTCTTAATTAATTTTGTTGTCTTTGGAGCACCTATATAAACCCAAAGAATTCTTTACAAATTTTTACACCAAAACCTTTCATATCATGGGTTTATATAAGTGAGCAACTCTAAACCTTTCATATCTTGGGTTTATCTTTGGAGCATGGGTAAGGCGCACATCATCAGTTGCAGTTACAAGATGCGTCCCAGGGTCAATTAATAAACTTGAAGTTTACAATTACAACATGAATTTTCTCAACACAAAGTCAATAGAACTCATAGTAAAGCATCACTAATATATAAATCACAACAATATGTTAACACAAGAATAAAACTCAATCTCCTACCACAAGCATAATTTGGAAAAAGGGACCTACTAACCATCCTTAAAATTTACCCTTCAATACACAAACACAACTCACTTTCTAACACCTTAACAAACATGAATCACTACCCAAACAAAAAAAATTCAAACCCTCATCATGCTTGCCAAATTCGGCCAGCCCCATAGGTATGGGGAAAATTAGACATTTTCAAAATAAGACATAATCCATGCTAATTTCATCACCAAATACATAAATCATCATCACCAGTCAATAAAAAGAAAATAAAAACAACCTCCACACTACCGTTTACATTCTTAAAAATTGAAAAGTGGGCATTTTCACTATAATATATAATACATGCTTAAATTATCATCAAATGCATGATAATGCTTGTTAATAACTCAAATAAGGCTTAAAAGGCATCAATGGAATTCTAAAGCACTACGAAAAATTTTGGGGCTTTGTGTAATCAAGTTTAAAATTGAAAAATAAGAAGTGGGATGAAGAAAGAAAGCTTACCACGCTTGGAAATGAATATGAATACTTCAAAATGCTTGAGAAAATGAAGGAGATTGAAGGAAAAAATTGTGTGGGGGAAGGCTTCATCCATATCTTTGGAAGCATAAGAAAGATGAATGAATGTTTTTCTTTTTATAAGAGATGGCTGATTTTTCTGGATTAAAAGAAGTGGCCCACCTTTTGCCACATGTACAACTTATTTCAAAATTTATAGTTACTATTCATCTGAATTTTTAAACTGTATTTGTAGGCACTGCATATTTGCATATAAGTCCCGATGATGAGCCTCGTGTGGAGGCACTACATTTTAAGTTGCGGAAGTCACGGGAAGCAGACGTCGGAAGGGAAGATTCAAGGATCAATGCCTCGTTGGATTTAATTTGCTTACTTGGCTTCAGGTTTGCTCGTTAGGCCTCTAATTTAAAATTTATCGCCGACCAGAACTTTAAACCTACCCTCTCCTATTCAATTCTCACGTCCACAACACAAGAATAATAAACCGTAAGCTCACAAACCTAGCTCATCCCCACGTGAAACAAAGTCAAGCATCACACACAAAGCAAATAAACAAATCAAAAACAAGACACATGCCCCACGTCACTACCCACACAAACACAAATCACAATTTAATAAATCACAAAGAAACAAACACAACAAAAAAAATCAATTAAATAACCCACACAAATAAATTCAACAAACAAACAAAATCACAAATCACAAAAAGTCAAGCAACAAATCCCCTCTCTTCAAACCATCCCACGTGAACCAACAACAAATTCAACAATAAACAAAAAAGCCATCCATTTACCAAATTATTCAAGCCATTTAATAGCCTCCCCTCACCAAGTCAAATACAACACACCAAGCAAACCCCATACCATTTAACCAAGTAACCCCACGCCATTGACAAAGCCATTTTCCCATCCCATTTTCAACATCAATTAGCCACCCAATTAATAACCCTCATCAATGATAGCCTACCCAATAAATGCACCACCATTACCTATAAAAAGAACCTAAAAATTCATCCATCCGGCCCCTAGCACAAGATAGACAACACAAACACTCTCTTCTCCTCTTCATTCACGCCAATTCCCCTTTGAAGACAGCCCCATTCACGCCCAAAACACTGCCAGTAAACTAGCCCATTCTCACGCCAATTCTCCCTTTGAAGACAGCTTCAAACTCACGCCCACTGCCCTCTGTTCTGCCCCCTCCTTGTCACGCTAAACTGCCAGTAAAACAGCCCCTTATCACGCCCAAACATCAACTAGAAGCTGTCCTGACTCACGCACAAAACAGCCCTCCAAACTGATCCTCACGTCCCATATCGACCAAATACAACAACAGCCACTCAGCCCCCATTAACGCACACAAACAGACTCTGAACCCCAGGCACTACGTCCTCATCCCTCGGCACAACCAGATCCTCAAATCACATTACTCCCACATCGACTAAAGAAACAAAACTCACGCACACATTCACGTTGACACCTCACACACATAAACACAAAGCACCGACTGCAGCTCCATTCCTTCTTCTACACATAGCCTTCACACACCCCTTTGACCAGCAGCTTCACCAGCCTGCCTTCTACGTAAAAGCCCCTTGCTTCACACTGCCCTTCACGTAAGCCATTAATTCAAGCCACAACCCCACCTCACAAATCTGCCTCATTCTTCAATAACATAGCCAGCAACACACGTAACCCTCACAACAGCCAGCAACATACGTACCCTCGGAACACCCCTCAACTTCATCGACAGCAACTCACTCACGTCGCTTCTTCAAGACTTCCCTTCATGTAAATTATCCTTCATTCACGTCCTCAATACGTAAGCAAACTTCACTCACAGGCTTCACACACAAACCGGCCTTCATTCATGCCAACACTACAACCGAATCAGTCCACTGAAACACCCCCAAATACTGCACAAATAGCCCCTCCTAAGGCCCTTAACCAGCAGCCTTTAAGCCATCCAACAACCCCTCATTCACGCAAAGAAACTGCCCTCCTCCACTCACATAAATTGCCCTCTTTCACGCACAGAAACTGCCCTCTTTCACGCAATAAAACTGCCCTCTTTCACGCAATAAAACTGCCATCCTTCATGCACACAGTAAGCCTTCAACACAGCCCACAAACTGCCCTTGCATGCAGCCCATGCACACGTAAAAATAGCCTCCATTAACTACCACCGAAACTGCTCTAAAATCATCCCGTAATACCGTAAAACAGTCACCAAAATAACGACCAGAAATAGCGAGCAAAACAGCGACCAAAGTAGCCAAAACCAAGATAGAAAACTACCCAAAAATCATCCCAAAACCGGCCCAAAAATAGACTGAAAACTGCAAAAAAAAAAAATTAAAGAAAACTGCGAGCGGAAACAGTTAGTGAATCAGAGAAAACAGCGAGCGAAAACCACGAGTGAAAATAGATAAAACAGCGGGAACAACGAACCTGAGAAAATAGTGGGAACAGCGAACCAGTAAAAAATAGCAGAAACAATAACCATTCCGACACCGTGAAACGCACTCTCGAGAAGCGACTTAAAAAGTAAGAGCTTAGGGCACCCTTTATTATATTTTATTTTGTTGTCCCGGACACGGCATGCTCGGTTGACGTGGAATACGTCCAACCGGGTATGTGAGGTCCTACATTGAGAACGGCCAAATTTCTTGGTCACATATTTATTCTACATGTGTTAATTTAAGATATTCATGAGTTGTGTGTTTACCGCTTTCCCGACTTATTTTTAAAGCATGCAAACTTAGATTTAGGTCGTATAGGAATTTAGACATAGATTACTTTTGCAAATGTATGTTGCGTAGACGTTGTTAAATTATTGCACAAATCCGTTCATTACAAGTGGCATAAGTAAGAGACCATTCCTAACCCAACGGTTTGAGGTCTTCCCTTGCGAGGTGTGAGTGCGGCCTTAAATCATTTCCAGTTCACATTGGGTGGCGACTCCTTTATTCTCCGGTTTAGTCCACCGTGGGCTACTCCGTACTCCCGACCGGGCCTCGAGCCTGAAACAGCGTTGTCGATTTATGTGTTCTACAGTCTGGCGACTCCACTGGGGATAGAAAATCGTCCCCAAAATAATGTCTTGTAATGTTTGTGATTTGTGCTTTAATTAACCATGTCTACAGTGGGTTGAAGAGGTTTAATCAAAGGCATTATTAAAGCTAGGTGATGGTTTGGTGTCTTCATTCATTCACTACCTTTCTATAAGGAAACGTTGTGAAGGCACCTAGATAATCATTACTTGTAGCTCACTGTGACAGACTAATTTGGAGGACTTGTTGTTTATTCCTGTCAACAAGGCGATAAGAGCCTAAGAGGCTTGGGTATTTAAGAGAGTTCACTCAACCCTCCCTCTGGGGAATCTACAATAGGAAATCCATTTGACAGTTATTCACGCACCATAACTCGTTGGCACGTACCTTAAGGTTTAAAAAAGGTGCGCTCACTTGGTCGCTCGAACCCTTGAGTGGGGAGTCCTAGTTGTGGGCAATCCTTCGTCAGCGAGAGCCTTTGTCTATACTCCTACAAACCCGCATGTGAACCATAGTTGTATGACTTATAGAAGTTGCCCCTTTATGCTTTTGATAACCACATGCATATTATATCTCGTACATCGCATGCATCTCATGCATAAACACATCATGTTAACCCTGTGTCTTAAAAGCCATCATAGATATCCGTTGGGTTAGAGAAGAAATAAAGATTTGTCAAAAGAAGTTTAGCAAACATGGATATTGGGGAAAAGGAAGCCGAGAAACAGAAAAAAAATTACGGCAAGAATAAAAAGACCATGGGGGCCTTCAGCAAAAAAACAAAAAAAAAATAGAAAAAGAAAAAAAAAGAAAAATAAAAGGAAGAAAAAAATAAAAAAAAAGAGAAAAAAAAGAAAAGTTGTTTGTTTTTTTAGTCCTTAATAGTTAGGGATAAGTCCAATGATGAAATCATTTGCTTTAGGGAGAAATCTTAGAACGATAGACTCTCGAAGTGTTTTTATCTGATACTTTGAGTAATTGATCTACGTTAGACTCGTAAGCACTTGATTATGGTTCTTAGTAGTGAAAACTTGAGTAGTTAGCAAAGTGACTAGTTGAAGAAATTGTAGGTCGGTGAATGACCGTTCGCCTAAATGTCTATCCTGATTTGCTTGTGTTATGATGTGTGGTATGGTTGAAAATAAAAGAAAAGTCTCCAAAGAAAGAATTATACCACCTATAACCGATAAGCGTAAAGCTACCTATGGGCGAGTATTAGGACCACCATGAGGAGAAATGCTACCTTAAAGGGTAGGTGTGTTGACAAAAAAAAAGAGAAAGAAAAAAAAAAGTGCAGTTTCTGCTCACTGTTCAGGTCACTTTCTTAACGTTTCAACGAACTATTTCGAGTGTTTTTTCGTGGTTTTTTAGTGTAGTTTTGTGTGGTTATTTCAAGGGTTATAAGTGCAGTTTATGTCACTATTTTAAGGGATTTAGGGACTGTTTTGGGAGTGGTTTGGGCTGCTGTTTGGAGGTATATTTTCGGTGATGGAGGGCTGCTGTATGGGGGAGATTTTCGGTGATGGGTAGAGGTTTAGGGGGGGTGCTGTTTTCGGTTATGGAGTGGAGGAGATGAAGGGAATTGTTTATGTTCTTCTTGTTGCTATTGCCGTGAGTGGCTAAGGCTCTTTGTGTTGTGATTTTTGTGTGAGTTATTTGTATGAGCTAGAGGCCATCATGTCTTGGTTATGGGTTGTTTATATAGAGAAGGGCTAGGGTTTCACCTTGTCTCACAAGGAAGGGATTTGATGGGGGACAAAATTTGTTTAGATTAGGTAGTCAATATCTTTAATTTGTTATAATTGATTTTAATTAGGCATGACATCTTTTTAATTTAGTATGT
>SKCR01011426.1:0-12982 GCA_019454045.1 Zanthoxylum bungeanum | reverse complement strand
GTGATGTGACTTAAAGTAAAAGTAAAAGTGAAGGAATATGAAAAGGTTTGGTATATATGTTTTTATTTATTTTTGTGGA
Organism: Zanthoxylum bungeanum; assembly: GCA_019454045.1. Taxonomy (NCBI): domain Eukaryota; kingdom Viridiplantae; phylum Streptophyta; class Magnoliopsida; order Sapindales; family Rutaceae; genus Zanthoxylum; species Zanthoxylum bungeanum. The sequence goes on along the minus strand of SKCR01011426.1, from coordinate 12,903 downwards.
AAATAATGATAATATATATACTTTTTTCTTTTCCCTCCTTTATTTATGTCGGTCCGCCCTCTCTTCTCTCATTAAACAAACGATCTCTCATCTCCTCTCTTTTCTTCTTCTTCATCTCACGGCTTCAAGCCGATTTTCTTCTTGTCTTTGTCTGGTTTTAGCCGAGCATTTGAGAAGCAAATTGAAGAAGACTTAGTGCTAGCACACCAATTATTATACATAGGTGATATGGAAGTGTCTTCATGAGCTTGGATTTAATTTTTGAGCTTGAAGCTTTGAGCTTCAATGGTGTCCATGCATGGCCGAATTCTTGGAGTAAACCAAACCAGTCCAAACCGAGCAGCCCACTGCCTTGAGAGCTGTTGCCGTGAGCTTGGAGGAAGCAAAAACGCACTTGTGTTCATTTCATCATCAAAACCGTTCACTGTGAGTTATGATTCACACCTCCTTTGATGTGTTCAATATGCATTTTTTTATGCTTTGATTTTATTGATCTTTGGAACTTGATTTAACTCCTACAATGGTATCTTGCTATCATCAAGCATGAAAAAAGTTAGGGTTTATTTTGGGCAAAATCGATTTTGACTTGTTTTGGGTTAAAATTGATTGTTTAAGCATGCTTGGATGATGTTTAATTTAGATTGTGCATGATCAATTTCATGAAATTGGATTGGATTCAATTTTCCCTAAATTTTGGGCATGACAAAATTGGGTAAAATCAATTGAGCATGATTTGGTTGAATTGGTTGATTAAGTATGCTTGTATGTTGATTAATTGAAGTTGTGCATGATCAATTTCAAGAAAATTTGATTGGATCAATTTTCCCCATTCATTAGGTTGAACATGTAACTTGAAATTGGGTAAATGTGTTTGAGCATGTTTTAATTAAATTGGATGTTTAAGTATGCTTAAAACATGTTTTATGAGATTGTGTGTGATCAATTTCAAGAAAATTGGATTGGATCAATTTTTCCCCAATTGGAGGCATGGCCGAAAATTGGATAACCCTAATGTCTTGTAATTTTGTTTTGTTTGATCATTGGATGACTTAAAACAATTGGGTAATGTTGTTTTGAAGTTCAATTGAATTGAATTTTGATTTGGAACAATTTTCCCTTTATAAAGTGGGTTGACCGAATTCAATTGGACATGAAATTCATTGTGATTTGTTGTTTGATTCATTGGATGAGTTGAATTGATTTGGTAAATTATGATTGTGGACTCGATTGGATTGAAACCGAATCGAATTGAAAAACCCCTAATTGCCGAGACTTGAAAGCATGTAATTGGGTTTGATTTTTATAAATTTGTGTTGGACACTATTTAATGTTAAAGTGCATGATTAATTAGGCTAATTGATGTTTTAGAAATGTTAATTGGGTAATTGATTGTGTATTACACTTAGGTTAATTAATTGTGAAATTTGGAATTTTATAAGTTAATTATTAGTTGGCTTGATTTTGGAAATTGGGCTTGTTAGGTTGTAATTGGGCTTTTGGGCTTTGTTGTAACACAGTTGCGTTTAGGAAAAATTGGTTGGATCCAATTAGGCCCAAAACCGAATCCAAAAGGTCCAATTATGACTTAATGGACCTTAATTATTTAATTGGGCCTAATGGGCCAAAATTAATTTAAAGGCTTATGGGGTAACTCCCGGATTGGATTTTGGTTGTTCGGTTTGACCCGAGTTGACCAAAAGTCCCATTGGACTTTAATTAAATAAACAATAGATGTTAATCGGGCTTTGAGACCCGTTGCGATTAAAATTTGGAATTAAGTCGTAAAAGTTCGTTAATAAAGGTGTAATATTTAATTTAGAATTAAATAATGAATTAGAATTAAATACGTATTAAATTGGATTTAATCCTGTAATTTAATTTTATTTGAGAAATCGTACTTTGAGTACGTGTTCGCAATAACGAGTTTGACTCGAACAAAAACAATCAAATCTTTGTTTGAACATTGGATGATCACTAATAATCAGATTAATTAATTTGATTGATTGATTGATAACATGCTTGTATGAATACATGGTTGTGATGTTTGAATAATGTATATCGGATGGATATTAGTCGGGTGGGGCGATTTTGGAAATTGTAATAAATTTGATTTATTAAATTGGACCTGCGTGTCCAGCCTTATCTCCTATTTCTTTGTATTCTCTTCTCACCTATTCCCCTCCATGTAAAAGAGGTTTCTTTAGAAGTGTAGTGTAACGGGTAGAAGTAATACAAGTGCTAGCGGGAGAGAGAAAGTGAGAGATTTTGATCTAGGATCAATGTAAATATCCATCCGCATATCATTATTATTTTATTTCATACTCGCTTTATTATGTGTTTAGAATGCATGCTTAAGGGTGTATGATGATGAGACCTTAACAAAGATAATTAAATTGGTAGCCAATTTGCACGCGAAAAATCCTCATTAAATATCATGCGTTTTTTCCTTCCATGAGTGATTCTTACTCAAGATCCGAGATTGGCAGGGGTTGTTGGCCAAAGTCAAGCCCTTGTCCATCAAAGATGTGTTTTAAAATCACGAGGCTTTGTTCCATATCGGTGTCTTGTCCAAGTTGTGGTTTGTTGGCCAAAGTCAAGACCACTTCTTGTCCATTGACATTGATTACGAAGCTTCCATGTCAATGGGTCCGCGCTTGACTGGGATCACTAGGTTTGTTGTGCCAAAGCCAAGGCCTAGTTGATTCAGAGGAAAAAGGTTAGGGTATACATTCGATGTATAGGCATATATAAGATATATGTTTGGGACTTGGATGTCCACCTACTGGATCTAGGAGTTGGATGAGATCCAATTGATCTTCGAGATCTACCTAGTTAATTATCATACAATTTGTTGGCCAAAGTCAAGATTGTGTGATATTTAACGGGATCCTAGCCCACTAGGAAACACGGTTTCCCGAGTACTCGACAGAGGGTTAGAGGCTCGACGAAAAATAGTGGGAGGCAAGAATTGAATTTGCAATACTCGTTCAATTACTCGCCATAACGCGCTCAATTTAAATTATTTCGTCATTAGATTAAATGTTAGTTAGACTAATATTTAAATTGTTTGTTTTAAATAAACAGTTGGACTGTATTATACTTGATTATATATAATTGGATTATATTAATCATATATATTTGAATTAATTAATTTCAGTTTACAGTTGATTTTATAATTGGATTATAGTAATCATGTAATTGAGGTTAATTAATTTGGATTATATTTGATTATAGTTGGACTATTATAATCATTATAATATATAAAGTACCAACTAATCGTTGATTAAATAGTTGGACTATTGTAATCAAGATAAAATTGAAAAGTTGGATATTTAAAATATAATCTAGGATTAAAATATTTTAAATGATTTAATTTCAAATTGGGGAATAAATAATAGTTTACTTTATTTGATAAAATAACTCATTATACCTTAAGCCCAAAATTAAGCAAGATAAGTAGAGCATAAAATCTTTGGAAGATTTTTGTGATGATGACTTTAATGCTTAATTTAATGTACTTGTCATAAATCTAATTTTGGATTTAAGAAGTATTAAAATTGCAATTTATAATTCTTGGAGAATTAATTGACTATTCATGTAAAGTCAAAGTTTGCAATTGGGCATGTAGCACGAGGTTGCACATTCCTTTCAATATTCTAAAAACCCAAGGCTTGGCCTAAGGTTCCTTAAAATATTGAAAAGGATAATTGACATATCCCAAAGTGACTACCATTTGGATATGGAAGACACGAAGGAATTAAAGAAAGGGCGATGCTCTGACTTTAAAAATGTTTTGTCTTAGTTATGTTCACAGCTAGTATTGAAATTAGATTTTAAATACTTAGTGTGGTACATAAATATATGTATTGATGTTCAGAATCTGCTTTAAGCAGGATACTGACTTCAAGCTGAGATTCCTCTGCGAATCGGAAACGGGACGAAAGTCGCTGTTTTCGACCGTAGATACCTAAGTTTAGGAACTACCCTTCGGGTATGTACTTGAATTAGGAACTGTTATAATGTAACTAGTTTGACTAGAGACATTATCTCTTTATCAGTGTTTATCCGTTGCGGATAAAACCTTTATATTATAGAACACTGAGTGTTTTATTATATAAAGATGATACTGAGATAAATACATTAGATGTAAATAACAGAATTTATATTTTGAATATAAATAAAATCTCAAAACATATAAATTGACAAATAAATAGCTCAAATTGATTTGATCAATAGAGACTTATTTGTGGCATTGATGTCTGAGACACAATTATACAAGACTCGTATATCCACACTTTTGAAGAGTGGGTACTAGGACTGATTTGACTATTCAAATAAGGTCTGTGAATCTAGTTATTAGGTAAAGTACCAAAATACTATTTACTTGGTAATAGTGTAGTGCCACCACCGATCTGTTAGCCCTATTCATGGTGAAGTTAGTGGGCCCATATCTAGCTAGGCTAGATGTGAACATGAATATTTTCGTGACCTTAACGGATGTGGCATCACGTTATGGTTATGTGTTTCTTTTGAAGAACACAAATCAGAAACTTTAAAGTTTCGACACGAAGTAAATAAACAGATCGTCTATAGTATTATTCTGCCACGCTAAGACCGTAATGGAAAAATACTTAAGCAATAAGTTTCTTATATACTTGAAAGAGTATATATTCTTTCAAATGAGGACTCCTCCCGGAGACACGTCAGTTAGACGGTGTGTCCGAACTAAAACCGAATTTTGTTGAACATGATAAGGTTATCACGAGTCGCTCTGAGCTACTGTTTCCTTCAATAGGATATGTACTAACAGTGCAAAACTTATTTAGAATAAGGTTCCATATAAATCTATTTGACAGATGTCATATAGGGATGAACAAGGAAGAAACGAGGTTTCTCATTCCTGATAATTTGGGTATGCCAGGCATAACGTTTGGATGATACCAAACTAAGGACCCAAATTGGATAAGTGCCAATATAGGTTATCCTAAGGGAAACCATAAGTATAGTACTTATAAATCTCACATGAGAACAATGTGATTGTTGCTCACCATGCGGTTTTTCCTGAGAGAATACCGATATGCAGTGGTCAGTGGGAGGATAGTGATACTCGATGAAAATCGGAGTAATATTGTTCAAGGCACGAAGTCCTAATTGAACACAAATAGTTCATCATGATGAATCTATACCATTATCTTCGAGTGCACAAGAACCGCGTAGATCAGAGAGAGTCAGAAAAACGACCTAGGGTATGGGTTTCTGATCTAACCTCATAAAGATGTCAATCTTATGAAGGTATATCCGCCGACTACGTTTTGAGGAAGTGATACGAGGTATCGACTCCCTATTATGGCAAAGTGCCATGAGTCCGAAATGGATTCCATGTATAACAACTAATTTGGATACTAGTTGTTGTACCACAAGGCATTGTGCCTATTGGTACTTTAATGTCTTCAAGGAAGACGTACATGGAAGGCAACATACCAACGTACAAAGCTAGGCTTTTGACGAAAAGGTATCATTATCAACATAGTGTTATAACGGTTCAACCTTTACCTGTTGCCATGGTAAATCCATTTTGAAGATGTTTGTAGATAACTGTATATTTCATTATGAAATATGTCAGTTACAAATCAAAATCGCTTTCCTGAAAAGGAAACCTTTTGGAGGATGTTTACAACATCCTGACGATTTTGTATAACCGACAAACAAGTTTTGCGGGTTATTCGATCCATATTTGGATTGAAACAAGCCTAAGGTTCTTGGAACTGACGTTTTGAAATATCAAATAGTTTATGATTTGACTCAAAACGAAATAATTCTTGTGTATATAAGGAGGTTAGTGGGAGAGGGCACTGACAATGAAATTCCAATAAACAATCGGTGAAAGCTTGGCTTTCATAAGAAATTCTCCGTAGAATTTGGGGAGTAACAACCTTTATTCAAGGAATAAAGATCTACTCTGGGCTAGATTTGGAGTTGGTAACACTCTCTGAGAAATTGTACATTTAAAATGTACTTGTATTGGTGTCTCATACGCTTTGAGCATATGGAGTCACAATCGGGTCAATCCAAGTGATAGTCACTGGATTGAAGATTAAGAACATCTGTTAGTATCTGAGAGAACTAAAGATGTTGTCTTAAACTATGGAGATGGAGAACTTGAAGTGACTGGGATCACTGCTGTAAATTTCCAAATCGGTAAATACTGCGGTACTATAAAGTTTGAACACTGGGACAATGAGCTGGAAATCTTCCGAGCAAGATAACTGTTGCCGAATTAACAACAAATGCGGATTATTGCTGCAGCTGAGGCAGCAATAGAAGCCATTTGGATCGATAATAAATCTAATTAGATTAGATATAGTTCTGTTAGCAGCTGAGCTAGGCGTCAGCACAGGCTAAAGAATTAAAGGTCTCATCGACGATCCAGATATATACTCTCTATATCATCTGATTCGTTCGGATCATACATCGTGGCGATGTGATGATCGTGTAAATCGCGTCAGACGATAATTAAGCAAATCCGCTGACGAAAACCTTTCCTCAGTCATTTTGAGCGAATTGTACATAGTTCGGGTGTTAGACACTCGAGTGACTGGCTATGTGCCAAGTGGGAGATTGTTGGATAATATGACCCATAGCGTCACTATTTGTACAGATCACGGTGTTGTTGTACAAATTAACTATGTGACAAGGAAATTGCACTCTCATCATTTGTGATTAATCACTATAAATGTATAAATGAAGAGAGGTCCATATGATTAGTTCCTGGATTGAGATGATATGAGACAGTATCAGTCCACGAAGGATTAATCATTAAATATCCATAGCCGGAGTATTATCGAGACTGGACATCGATAATGCGGAATAGGCTAGTATTGCACTTGTGCGTGTTGTGAGGGCACAACAGCATAGTTCTCATATATATAAGTATTGGATATTTATGCAAGTGCGATAGGAGGTCGTGTTTCACCGATGGTACGGGAAACAGCTTCGCTCTGGATAGACCCCTCGGAATCCCATTGGTATTATGACTACGTGTCTATGGGAGGCCGAAATCAAGGTAGGTGTGTATAGTCTTAACCTGAGACTTGCATCGCTAATACTTGCGATAATCGGTAGACTTTGGTCTGGTGGTACAGGGCTTTAACCGGTTCTGTGTACACCATTTCTGGGTTTATCAGAGAGTCGTAGTGTATTGGGTTGTGATGTCAAGACGGAAGTATCACTTCAGTTATTTGGAGATGATGTCACGCAGGATACGGTACTAGTGCTCTTGAGTGTTGCGCAACCCATCGGGATATTGTGACAGGTCATACTATCCGATTATAGAGACTATTACCAGACATCCGACATGTGCTTCGGACGGGGCAGACACTTATCCAGCCCCAGCCCTAGCACGTGACTATCCGATACTGGGCCAATATACACAATACTACGGTATACTACGCTTGATACAGATCTATATATTCCTGTAAGAATATTTCTGGAGAATTGGGTAGGCATGGCGCTTTGCTAGAAGCCAACCTTGTCTTGTAAATCGGTATAAACGTAGTACGAGGTACTTACGTGTTCGGACAGTCCGACGATCGTATTTACTGCCAACATATCCGAGATCTCATGGGTCGGTTCCTGAAGATTCACCGATGACGTATGACTCGCACTTTGATTAATCTGGGATTAATTAGAAGAGAGAGATAGAATTAATCTGAGATTAATTCGATGAGAGAGAAAATTAATCTGGGATTAATTGCGGAGATATTTTATCTGGGATAAATATTAATTAAAGAGAGAAACGATTAATTTAGAATTAATCGATAAAATAATATATTTGATATATTATAGAAATTGGATTTCGACGCGGAATTAAAATTAGATTTTAATTCGGGCGAACGAATTAATTTAGAATTAATTCGTTAGCGACGTGAATAGTGAATTCGCTAGGCGTAATCATTTAATTACGACGCGACGGAAAATTCGTTAATTTGGAATTAGCGAACCCGAGCCCGAGAGTGATTGCGAGCGATTCGCATTTTGAATTCGAGCGCGGCACGCAAGTCACATCAAGCGCGTTAAATCGCTAGTCGTCATGTCGTCAATCAATTGTCACTTTGAGTGATGTGACTTGACAACATGTCACTTTATTAAAGTTGATGTGATTTGACTTAAATTAAAAGTAAAAGTGATGAAATGAAAAAGGTTGGTATATATGTTTTATTTATTTTTGGAAAATAAATGAATATATATATTACTTTTTTCTTTTCCCTCCTATATATTATTCGGTCCCTCTCTCTCTCATTAAAAAAACGATCTCTCATCTCCCTCTCTTTTCTTCTTCTTCATCTCACGGCTTCAGCCGATTTCTCTTCTTGCTTTTTCTGGTTTGACCGAGCATTTGAGAAGCAAATTGAAGAAGACTTAGTGCTAGCACACCATGAGTGATACATAGGTGATAGGGAAGTGTCTTCATGAGCTTGGATTTAATTTTTGAGCTTGAAGCTTTGAGCTTCAATGGTGTCCATGCATGGCCGATTCTTGGAGGAACCAAACCAGTCCAAACCGAGCAGCCCACTGCCTTGGAGAGCTGTTGCCGTGAGCTTGGAGGAAGCAAAAACGCAACTTGTGTTCATTTCATCAAAACCGTTCAATGTGAGTTATGATTCCCCACCTCCTTTGATGTGTTCATTGCGTTTTTTATGCTTGATTTGTTGATCTTGGGACTTGATTTAACTCCTACACACTGGGCGAGAACGGCCAAGGGCTGGCCAGGGTGGTCAACTGTTATGCGGGCTGGTGGTGAATATTGGCATTCTTCTGGCATCATTCACATTTCCGGGCCAACCTCACAGCCGTCCTAATGCATGTCGGTCAGTAGACCCTTGCCTTTAAGCTTTAAAGGTAATTGATGTCCTCCCGCATGACTCCCACAGTTCCCGCATGAATTTCCCCTGAGCACATTAGTCAGCCTCCTCTTCTGCTACAACATCTCAGAAGGGGTACCGTATAGCCCCTCCGTAATAGCACCCCTTCGATCAGGGAGAACTGATGCTTTTTGAATTCAGTTTTCTGACTTCCTTTTATCTTCAACTTCTCCCGCGGGTCTCTAGATATCTCCTGATTGGTTGCATCCATGAAGAGATTTTCTTTCCATATCCAATCTCCTACTCTAAGAGGCCACAGCTTCCCAAATGTTTTTTTCTCAGAGAGGCAGATTAGAGGGACCATTCTGGATTTTCTACTTTATAGAAGATGCGAGCCGTGCCAAAGAGTCTGCCTCATAGTTGTTTTCCCGACCGACTTGCTCAACAGCACGTTCCCCATTTTCCCCACCAACCCTTCTTACCTCAGCTAAATAGCACATACTCGGCTCCCTGGCTTGGAATTCTCCCTCAGCTGCTGACAGCCAGCTGAGAGTTGCTTCTTACAACTACGTCATGGACGCCCATCACTGTGCATAACCTTAACCGGCCAAAATTGCCTCATATTCTGCCTCATTATTTGTGGTCTCGAAGGCCAACCTCAGGTGAAAAATACTTTCTTCACATTTACCGTTTTTCAATACGATTGCGGCCCCATTACTTTGTGAGCGGGCAGATCCGTCGACTGACATCTCCCATTTGTCTTCCCCTATGGTCAGAATTTGGGATTCTGTGAATTCAGCAACAAAGTCTGCCAGAGCATGCCTTTTTACCGCTGCCCTTGGGAGGTAAGAAATATCGTGTTCACTTAATTCTACCGACCAGTTCATTAACCTGCCCGAGACATTTGGTTTTTGCAGAATCTTCCTTAAAGGATAATCGGTATAAACCCCAATAGGATGGGCCTAGAAGTAAGGTTATAACTTCGGGCCGCGGTGATTAATGACAATGCGACCAGCTCATGTGCCGGATATCTGGTCTCAGCATTTACTAAAGCTTTACTAAACATATACACTGGCCTTTGGATTTTATCGGCCTCTTGCACCAATACTGAACTCACTGCATGCTCCGAAACAGCTAATATATAGTACCAAGGTCTCACCTGGGGACGAATTTGTTGGAACAAATAAACCAAGCCCCAAGATCAACAAGAACAAGCAAAATATATAAATACATGAATGAATAATTGAAGTATGGCGGAATCATACTCACAATACTTGAAAATGATGCTTAGATGATTCGAAACTCCTCCCTTGTGCAGTGAAGCTCTCGGCCAAGAAGAAAAGAGGGATTCCAAGTCGAGTTTGATCCTTCCAAGCTCAAGGATTAGCTTCCCATATCACCTATGTATGATCCCTTGAAGGTGCTAGCTTGTGTTGTGATTTTGAATGCACAACTTCTTCAAATCTTGCCACAAAAATTGAAGAAAGAGAGCCAAAAACTGCTTGCAAGTTTCGGCAATGTGAGAGAGAAAAGTTGAATGATTTTTGTTACAAAAAAAATCAATTTATTTATGCCATAATATTTATTAAATTAATAATAAAACTTATGACACAAATCATGCAATGGCTTAGAGTGTCATCAACACTCAATTTCCATGCAAAACCATTGAGTGCATTGTACACTATCTCCATGCATGCATTAGAATTAAATAATGCATAATATGACATGTGTCATGTGGGCCCCACACGTTTCCAAATGAAAGTGGGCCCACGTGCACTCACGCGTTCGGGTTCGATATTTCGAAATACCGAACTTACGTCGCGCCTAGCGAAAATTATTATTTATGCGCGCTAACGAAATTCTATACTTAATCTCGTTTGCCCGAATTAAAATCTAATTTTAATTCGCGTCGAAATCGAATTTCGATTATTATATCGAATATAATAATTTTACGATTAATTCAAATAATCGTTCTCTCTCTATGTATAGTACTTTATCCAAGATAAAGTCTCTCCGTAATTAATCCAAGATTAATCGAGTTTGAATCATACGTCATTGGTGAATCTTCGGGAAGCGACCCAAGAGATCTCTGGATATGTTGGCAGTAAATACGGCCGTCAGATTATCTGAATACGTACGTACCAAGTACTACGTTTTTACCGATTTACAAGACAAGGTTAGCCTCTAGCAAAACGCCATGCCTACCCAATTCTCCAGAAATATTCTTATTGGAATATAAGATCTATAACAGGCGTTAGTATACCGTAGTATAGTGTATATCGAACAGTATCGGATGATCACATGTAAGGCCTGGGGCTGGAGATGTGTTCTGCCCCGTACGATAACACATATCGGACATCAAGCAACCAGTCTCTTTGAATCGGATAATCCTGACCTAGTCATATTATCCCGATGGTTGCAACCATTATAGAGTACTAGTTCTGTATCCCTCGCGATCATCATCTCCATATGTATGAAGTGATACTTCCATCTTGACATCACACCCAATACACTACGATTCTCGATAAATCCAGAAGAGGTGTACACAGAACCCGTTAAAGCCCTGGACCACCAAAACTAAAGTTTACCGATTGTCGTAAGTACTAGCGATGCAAGTCTCAGGTTAAGATCATATGCACCTACCCTGAAGCGGACTCCCATAGACACGCAGACATACTACCAATGGGATTCCGCGGGGTCTATCCAGAGCGAAGCTGTTTCCGTACCATCGGTAAAACACAACCTCCTACCGCACTTACATAAGTATCCTATACTTAAATATATGAGAACTATGCCGTTGTGCCCTCACAACATGCACAAGTGCAGTACTAGTCTATTCCGCATTATCGATGTCCAATCTCGATAATACTACGACTAGGGATATTTAATGATTAAACCTTTATGGATTGATACCGTCTCATATCATCACAATCCGGAACTAATCATAGGGACTCTTACCATTTATATCAAAGTAAATAAATTACAAAACGGTAAAAGGCAATTTCATTACTACATAGTTAATTTTGTACAATATACAATATCATTTACAAAATAGTGACGCTATGGGTCATAACTGTCTAACAATCTCCCACTTGGCCTATAGCCAGTCACTCAAGCATCTAATACCTGAACTATGTATGTGTCGCTCAAACTTTTTCCCGAGGAATTATTTTCGTCAGCGGATCTGCAATGTTGTCCTCTGATGCGATCTTTTCGATCTTCACATCGCCACGATGTATGATCTTTCGAATCAGATGGAATCGTCCGAAGAAGAACATGTTTGGATCGTTGATGAGACCTTGGTTCCTTAGCCTGCACTATGGCCCCGCTATTTTCACAATACAATAAAACGGGCTCAGCTGCTAATGGAACTACTCTAATCCAACTAGGAATTTTCGGATCCAAACCGCTTCCTTTGCTGCTTCAGCTGCTGCAATGTACTCCGCTTCAGTTGTTGAATCGGCAACAGTATCTTGCTTGGAAGATTTCCAGCTCACTGCTCCGTTATTCAAGCAAAATATGTACCCGGTTTGCGACTTGAAGTCGTCTCTGTCGGTTTGGAAACTTGCATCGGTATACCCAGATACCTCAAGTTCTCCATCTCCATAGATTAAGAAAACATCCTTAGTTCTCTTAAGATACCTAAGGATACTCTTAAACCGCCATCCAGTGATCCTTTCCTGGATCGGCCTGATATCGGACTACCACCTGCTCAAAGCATAGGACACATCAGGTCGTGTACATATCATGGCATACATGATCGATCCAACTGCCGAGGCGAACGGAATCCGACTCATGTTGTCTCTCTCATCTTGTGTTTTAGGACACATGTCCCTAGATAGATAGACGCCATGTGATGTGGCAACAGTCTCCTCTTGGACTGATCCATGTTGAATCTCTTTAACCACTTTATCAATATATGTACCCTGGGAGAGTCCAAGTAGCCTTCTCGATCTATCCCTGTAGATCTTTATTCCTAGAATAAAAACTGCCTCTCCTAGATATTTCATGGAGAATTTCAATGAAAGCCAAGCTTTCACCG
>SKCR01011425.1:0-12942 GCA_019454045.1 Zanthoxylum bungeanum | reverse complement strand
TCAGTTGTGGGGAATGAATCTCTCAGATTTTGGAATGAATCCAAGGAATGAATCTCTCAGAATTTTGGATGAATCCCGAGGGTCGAGCCCCACATCAGTATCAGTCTGGGGGCGAGGCCCATATCAGTAGCAGTTAGGGCCGAGGCCCACTTCAGCATCAGTTTTGGGGATGAGTCCCAGGGTCGAGGCCCACATCACTATCAGTTTTGGGGATGAGTCCCGGGGTCGAGGCCCACATCACTATCAGTTTTGGGGATGAGTCCTAGGGTTGAGGCCCATTGTATCACAAGCCGAGAATGGCACTCCAAGAATGGAAACACGGTTCGGGAATGGACCACCTCACGGTAACGGTTCGGGAATGGACCACCTCACGGTAACGGTTCGGGAATGGACCACATCACAGCGGTTCGGGAATGAACCAGGGGTCGCAGCACCTCACCACCCAAATCAACTCAACACGTGGAAAGTCAGGTGGCAGTTGGCGCGCCAGGTAAGTGAAAATGCATTGCATAACTTTGATAGGATTGTCACTGTTGCACATTACACAAGTCCCATCAAAGTGGGGGCGACTGTAGGCACTGCATTTTTACATAAAAGTCCTTATGATGAGTCTCATTTGGAGGCACTACCTTTTAAGTCACGGAAGTCACGAGAAACGGACGTCGGAAGGGGAAATTCAGAATAAGTACGTCATCAGATTCATTTCACAAGTTCACTGTTTTCGTTCGTGCTGCGTTCGTTACTTCGTTCGAACGTCAAACAGATTGCGGGCGTTCATGCCGCGTTCGAGGAGGCGTTCAAACGGTGTGTCGGTAATTCTGGTTTTGCTGCTAGCCTCACACCCAAGCCCAATTAACCACCAAAGCCCATAAAACACATCCCAATTAATAAAACACATTTTAAAACACATGGGAAATTAAATTAGATCTTAATTAAATTAAACATTGAATTAAATAAAACATAAATTATAATCATACCTAATTAAGACAAATCAAATATATTAACTTTCCTAACTAAACAAAATCACATACTAAATTAAAACATGTCATGCCTAATTAAAATCAATATAACCAATTAAAAATATTGTATTCCTAATCTAACCAAATTTTTCACCCATCAAATCCCTTGCTTTCCTTGTCCAACACCAAATCAAATCCTCCATTTAATGCCAAGTCCCTTCCTGTGAGACAAGGTGAAGCCCTAGCCATTCTCTATATAAACAACACCTCTCCAAGGCATTCCCCTCCCCGAGGGCACGCCCATTACAAGAAAAAAAGAAAAGAATTTCCAACCCATTTCCCCTAGCTCATTCACACAAGAAACACCCAAGCTCATACACACAACTCACACGAAAATCACAACACCCACAAGAAACACCCAAAGCTTATTGACACAACTCTCCCTCACTCTCAATAATCGAAGATCACAAACCAAAGAACCCTCATTGCCTTGACCAAAAACACATCTAGAACAGCCCATTTACCTCATCAAAACAGCCCCCGAACCACACCATAACACCACCGAAAATCACACCCAAAACAGTAGCCAAAACATCCCAAGAACAGTAACTAAAATACAGCAGCAGAACAGTAGCAAAATGGCAGCGAATCGGAGTCAAAAGCAGCAGCAAAAGACGGAGAACGACGACTCCAAACGGGTGAGAGACAACGAGAGCAGAGTGAACCAGTGAACCGGAAGAGTTGCGGAGCATCCACCCTTCCGACGATCGTGTGCTGTACATCCGAGAGGTGATTTAAAAGGTTAGACCTGAGGGTACTTTTCACACTCATCTTTATTTGATTTTGTTATTTATCTTGATCGTATTTTAATTATTTGTTGAATCTTGTTTGTGTATGATGTGTGTTGTGGGTATTGGATGAATGGAAAAGTGTCGTCTCTTGTGGTATATAGGATGGAAACCCGGACATAAATTTCATAGCCGATTCCGAATGGACGGTAGTATGATCTGTACTCGGGATACAACTCCACGTACCACTTGAGTAAACGGCACACTCTTTTGTTTTATGTTGCTTCGGTTTATTTATTTTTCGTTATTTGAATTCTGCATGTTACTTTTGTATGTGTGATACAACCGAGCGCATGGGCTTAGTAAGTCGGATTAAAGGTCCCCTATTTGGAGGGGTTAAAATCCTTTACCACGATGCTTTACCGCGCCGGTTGATGTGTGTTCGGTTGAATGCAAGATATGTTCAATCGGATATACTAAGTTTGATATGATTGTCTTTATTTTTATATGCATTGAGATAAGCGCATGGGCTTAGTAAGTGTGATGAAAGGTCCTCTAATTGAAGAGGTTAAAATCCTTGCCACGATGCTTCGTCACGCCTCGTATTTCGCTATTTGCTTTTTTATGTATGTATTGCATCACATTTTATGCATCAGGTCAGTTCCCGTTCGAACGCGTTATCAAACGCTATACGAACGCGACCCTTCTGTTTTCTGTTCGAACGCGTTTTACAAACGCTACTCGAACGCGCATGCATTTTGTTTCATCAGGTCTGGATCCGTTCGAACGCGTTATCGAACGCTATACGAACGCGAACCTTCTGTTTCCCGTTCGAACGCGTTTTACAAATGCTACGCGAACGCACACGCACTTTCTTAGTCTTAGCATGCATCAGGTATGGTTCCGTTCGAACGCGTTCTCGAACGCTACGTGAACGCATACGCAATTTCTTAGTCTTATCATGCATCAGGTCTGGTTCCGTTCGAACGCGTTCTCAAACGTTATACGAACGCGAACCTTCTATTTACCATTCGAACACGTTTACGAACGCTACATGAACGCGCACACACTGAACTGAGTCTGTCTCATCATATTCATGCATAATTGCCTCTGGTTGATCTTTCTTGTATTATGTAGCCAATCATATTATTTGTATTCCTGCATTTATCCATTCTATGTGTTCTTGGGATGATATTCAAGCATAATTAGGCTGTTAGCATGTTATTTGGTTAATATGTTCATGAGATAGTATTCAAGCATTATTAGGTTGTTCTTAGTTTTCCATATCATATGATTGAGAAATGTTCATGAGATTGCCATGAGATGTTGCATGTTGTGATGAACTTGTTGATGTATGCATGTGAATTTAGAAGCATGATATTCTTGGAAATAAGTGTTACTTAAACTTGATTAAATTATTACATAAATCCTTTCATTACAAGTGACATAAGTAAGGGACCATTCCGAACCCAACGGTTTGAGGTCTTCCCTTGCGAGGGGTGAGTGCGGCCTTAAATCTCATTTTCCCGGTTCACACCGGGTGGCGACTCTATCATTCTCCGGTTTAGTCCCCTGTGGCTACTCCGTACTCCCGACCGGGCTGCGAGCCTGGGACAGCATGCGTCGCCCAGATCCTGTGTCCCCACAGGCGTATTGCGTACACAATTCTGTTGCCTTAATTATTGCTTTGATTTGCTTTTCTTTTGTTATTTTCTTTATTTTCACCGACAAGATTTAAACTTTTTGACTTTTCACGATTTATTTTACGTTCATCTAATAATTGTCATCTGGCAGGGACTAGTGCTATTATTACTCACCCTTTTCAGGTTCTATAAATTCAATTCATCATTGCACCTTTAGAGGCATCCAGCGTTAACGAAAGAAATACATAAAAATGGAAGTCACTTCAAGAAGACGAGTTGAAAATATATGTGTGTTTTGCGGGTAGTAGTGTGTTGGTACTAACCACAATACATAGAAGCAGCACAAGAATTGGGTCGAGTCTTAGCTGCAAGGAATATGCACTTAATATATGACGGAGGCAATCTTGGACTAATGGGGATCGTTTCAAAGGCCGTACAGGAAGGAGGCAGTCATGTTTTGGGAATCATCCAAAACCCTTGGCAGAGGCAAATCTGATTGACCATCAAACGGAGAGGAACTGATCGTGCCAGGTATGTCTGAACGACTAGTGGAATGATTAACCGTTCTGATGCTTTTATTGCTTTGCCAGGTGGCTTGGGTACATTGGAGGAAATTTTTATAGTACTATCTTGGGCGAACCTGAACATACACTAGAAACCGCTTGGACTGCTCAACGTTGATGGATTTTATGATTTTCTTTATGTGTTTTTTGATGATGCCCGGAGAAATGGGTTCGTGTCAAAACCTATGAAAGAACTCATTTTTACTGCCAGGTCTGCTCCGGATCTAATAGACAATTCTTAGCCTATGAACCACAAGTTGATTCTATCCTTTCAAAGATAAAATAGTCCGATGATGATCGTGGTAAGAAGTGTCGATTAAATCTGGATCTTAACCTTTAATTTGATTGTAGTAATTCAGCTAACCAGGTACTATCTTCTAAACTCTTCTTCTACTGTTTAAAGACATTGGGGACAATGTCTCATTTAGGTTTGGGGGTGAGGAATAGTTAATAGTACTTGTTTGTATTGTGTTTTTTTTTTAGTCCAAAATTTTTCGAAAAATACAAAAAAATTACAAATATTACAAATATATTTTGCATTTTTATCAAAGGCATATTTAAAGCTAGGTGATGGTTTGGTGTCTTCCTTCACTCACTACCTTTCTAAGGAAAAGATGTGAAGGCACCTAGATAATCATTCACATGTAGCTTGTTGTGATAGACTAGTTTGGAGGACTTGTTGTTTATTCCTGACACCAAGCGATAAGAGCCTAAGAGGCTAGGGTACTTAAGTGAACCTCGCTCCACCCTCCCTCTGGGGAATCTACAACGGGAAGTCCATTCGACAGTTAGTCACACACCATGACCAGTAAAAATTATTTTTTTTATGGTTTTGTTTTTATGTTGACTAAAAAGGTGAAATTGGTAAGAAATAGCTGTGTAAGGAATTCTCACTCATGATACGTATTTCAAACCTATATTTCGAAACAAGTTAATTTTTGTTTATTTCCTTTTGAATTATTTAATTTGTAAATTCTCCATAAAACTGACTAAAAATGGATCTTCATATACTTAGTTGGCAGATATTATCAACATACATGGTAACATACGGACATATGATAAAATTGAAAAGATTGTAATATTCAGTGCTATAGTTTAATTGGAGAAGCATCTCAAAAAAAGTGATGGAATAAAAATAAAAAAAAAAACATCTGAGATCTGAGTTATTAAGTCTGTAAGGGTGTTTTAACACCTAGTGCCCTAAAACCAACTGGTTGGGAGTCATTGGCCCAAAACTCGTTACATGGATCAAAAATAATGAAATATATATATATATATATATATATATATATATATATATATATATATATATATATATCTGAAGTCTGGGTAATTAAGTCTGTATGGGTGTTTTAACACATGATGCCCTAAAACCAACTGGTTTGGGAGTTACCGACCTAAAGCTCGCTACATAGATGGAAGATATTGTATATAAATAAAAAATAGAAAAAAAAATCGAAGAAAAAAATCTGAAAAATCAGAAAATTTATTCCATTACTACAAAAGATGTGAACTTTGATAAAACTTTAGGACAAAAATATTATTCTCTTATCAATTGCACTTATGACTGTTGTGGGCAAAAATGAGTTGAATAAAACTTTGTTAGCTGTGTATATGAAGAAATGGTAAAAATAATTGGAGAATTTACTTATTCAGTAATTTAGAATGAAACAAAACAACTAGTAAACTTGGAGTAGAAGTTTCATCTAATTAGTCACTAACTTCTTTATTCTCTTTTCTCTTGTCTTTTTGCTTTTGTGTGCATTAGTTTCACTTTCTTTTTACTTTTATAAAATGTTTGTGGGTAACATTGTTGTAAACCCTCACGAGACTACAACTCGTCCACTAGGGACACCTAGGGGTTTAAAGGCTTGTTGCATATGCTAAATGCAATCGTGATCCCTACGAAAGTGGCTTAGTTAAATTTTATTATTTTATATTTTGCTCGAGGACTAGCAAAATGTTAGGTTTGGGGGTGTGATGAGTGGTAAAACTATCACTATTTCTCACTCATTTAACTTAATATTTTGTATAGTTTCTTGAGTTTTGTGAATATTTTGATGTGTTTTGTGTTATTTTGTAGATAAATAAAGTTTCAGGACATTCTGGAGGTGATTTGGAGCAAAACTGTGAAATTTGGCAAAAATTGTATTTCGGTAATTTTGGGCGTCCCGGCAAAAAGGGTATTTTGGTAATTGCACCGCATGCCACGTGTCAAAAATTCAACAAGCCGTTTTTTTAGCCACCATGCCACGTGTCGAAAATTCAACGATCCAAAATAAAATAATAAAATAATAAAAAAATAAAAATAAAAAATTAGATTTTTTTGCCTATAAATAGATTTTGAATTTCTTAGTTTCAATGTACCTCATCCTCTGAAATCCTTATAAATAAAAGAGAGTTCTTCTTATTTTTTTCTTATTTCAGTTTTATTTACGCTTTATAGTAGTAATTTTATCCATCCATGTGGGGGTAACTTCTCTATGCTGAGGTAATAAGGTAATACTTTTACTTTTGCTATTTAGATTAATCTCCCTTAAAATATAATATATAAACTATTTAAAACCTGACTTAATAAAGGATACCGCCATTCTGGACGGTTGGTTATTCAATTTAATCTGGTTAAACCTGACTTAATGAGGATACCGCCATACTGGATGGTTGGTTTAATTTTTGTTCCGCCTTTATGGCTGGTTTATTTAATTTGACTTAATGAGGATACCGCCAGACTGGACGGTTGGTTTAAAATATCACAAGGATATATATTATATTATGAGAGATATCTAAATAGTAAATAGTAGAAGTTAATTCCTTTTACCTTAGCATTTTATTTATTTTTCCGCATTTACTTTTTAGTAATTTTTATGTCTTTTTACTTGTCCTAACTATGTATTATAACTAAGTTAGTTTTCTAGGTTGTGATGAAATCTAATATCACCGGTTTATTAGAGGTTATTTTATAATTGAGTAATTTAAAGGTTTACTTATTAAGTCTTAAATGCTTCTTGTTGTTTGATCACCAATAAGATTGATGTGGTAAATCTAAAATGAACTAGACATAGAGATTTTAAGTTTTAACCTTTGACTTAATAGCCCACGATCTTCTTTGAGGATAGATAACCCTTTAATAGATTTCCTTACAGGATAGACATATACCTGTTGGGCGGGGGTAGCCATAATTAGAACTTAAACTTAATGAATTCAGATAATTTGGTTGACATAGACATATGGTTCAATTGGATTAAACTGGGTATTTGTGTCTGACCATCGACAGATGCTTTCACATAAATTCATGTTCCAGGTTAGTAAATTGATTTATTACACACAAACTTAAAATAATCACTTCATCTTTTAAAAGATATTAGAATGATTCACAACCCTAGATCTTTGAGTCTTTTATTTTCCTTAGTATTTTCTTTTGTATTTTTATCTTTTTATTTATTTAGCAAATCTACAAATCAAATCATTCAAGCAATCAATTCCCTTCTCTCTCAATTAGATATTTGTAAATAAATAGTATCAACAATTAATAACAATAGTAGGAATTAAGTCCTCGTGGGATCGATATTTTTATACTACTTGAACGATACGTGCGCTTGCGTTATACGTGTGTGTTTACGCCGGTCAATACTCGTTGTCGTTCTTTAGGAATGGTGTCTGATAACCGCGAAGATAAGATTAATTTCATTAGGGATGGCTTGAGTAAGGAGTCTTTGGATGATATACTTCTAGTTATCAATCTCTTCTAGAACAGCCCGCAATCAGGATTTGGATTTTCTAGCCGATCCTACCCATTATCTAAACTTAAAAAATAAGATTATCATCAATAAACCCTTGAATATTCCTAAAATAACCCTAATTTTATTCAACCTTAATAGTTGTCCACTTTTTTCCCTCTCCCTTTTACAATACTGAATTAGTGAGTGGAAGGGAGCACTGAAGGCTCAACCGAGGTCAATCTTCTGTTTAGTAATAGATTTGCCCTCGATCCAAGCTTATTGACTTGATTTTGACCTGTGATGACATTGATCATCGATCAATGAGTTCAAAGAGTACATCATAATTCAAAGTGTACTCTTCTTCTGATTTTAGAGCTATAGTCGGGAAGACTTTACTCTTCAAGTGGTTTTCATGTTGATTTGGCGAGATTGGATCTTAATTCGACTTGCATTTCCACTCAGTTTTTGGCTTCGGCTTCATTGGATTAATTTTGCAACGTTTTATTCTCTTTTGTTTCGTACTGATTTTTGTTTATGTTTTATCTTTGTTTGTAAGATGGCTAAGTTTATCTAACCCTGATTTTCTTGTTCTGTTTTTGAGATGTGCTTTGTTTTTCTCTCTTCTTTTTTTTTACTTTATTTTCTGCTTTGTACTGTTGTCTCACTTTTGGTGAGCTTGTTTTCTGTTTTCGTTCCTTTAATAATAATCATTACCTCTTTATAAATAATAATAATAATAATAATAATAATAATAATCCGGTAAAGCGGTCACAAAAATTGAAGTTTAGATCATAAAATGATCATCTTCCAGCAATAATTAAGAGTAATAAAAGCCACTCGAAAATGGTACATAATCATATTAAAAAATTGTAAGAAGAGATAAGGAATAAGGATTATAAATTAATGTAGTAGCAAAATGTTGGTTATATGCCCTAGATCCAATAGGAACAAATATGTAATTTTATATTATTTTATTGATTAATAAAATTGGTAGTTTATTTATAAGTATTGTCTGTAAATAATTTGACTACTTGTAAAATAAAGTCATTAAAATGATGATTAAATGAATTAAATTAAGTTTAATTTATGAGATCCAATAATACTTAAAATGTTCCCGATCGTAGGATTATCAACATCGAACTGACCCGCTTGAGAATCTATATGGAGTGTTATCCGCATGTCTATGAGATTTCTTTTTGTTACTATGTATGAATGATCATTAGACTTAAGGTCTCCATGGTATCTTGTATATGGATCATATATGCTTCGACATTACACCTATGTAATCCGAGATTGTGCATAGGGTCATGATTGGGCAATATGAAAAGCATACGAAGGTAGCGGGGATCGATAAAGGATTGGCCGTTCTTGATAACATAGAGTCGATGTCCCAAGTGGAGCACTTTGACATGAGTGATAATATAAGTTCATGGCCATGGCGAGTTCTAAAAGGAGTTTCAGAAACTATATATATATTATGAGCTTAAGTAAATGTTCTAATAATCATGATTTAATAGAGTAGACATTTTACATGCTCTATAATCATTGGCGGGATATGATAATCCTATACGAAATGAGTTTCACTAAATTTAGTATTCTTTCTTAATTGGGGTCATGATTAGATATGGTAATTTCGTCCGCAAATCCGTAAAAACCCGCCCGCAATGGGTAGGATTTGGTAAATATTTAAACGGATTTGGTGCGAGTTTGATAAATTACAACAAAACCTGCTGCGGGTTTAGTACGGGTTTGATAATTAAGTAAAACATGTGGATACCCGCAGCGGCTATCCACTACCCACAAACTTAAATTTTTTTGTTTTATATTTTTTTAGGGTAAAGAAAATCCATTCATAGAAAATGACTCACATTATGTAGTTCACTTTATCTTTTTTTTTTTTTTTTAATTGCTTCTAGTCTTATATTTATCTAATATGTAGTTAATTTGTAGTTAATTTTTTTGTCAACTTTATCATTTTT
This sequence comes from Zanthoxylum bungeanum, assembly GCA_019454045.1. Lineage (NCBI taxonomy): Eukaryota > Viridiplantae > Streptophyta > Magnoliopsida > Sapindales > Rutaceae > Zanthoxylum > Zanthoxylum bungeanum. The sequence goes on along the minus strand of SKCR01011425.1, from coordinate 3,291 downwards.
TTTAATTGCTTTCGGTATAGTATTCTGTTTAATATTTACGACTTCATATTGATTTCAAACCAAACTCCACTGACATGTGAAGAAATTATAGATGATTTAATATTCTGTTTAATTTGATTTTCATATTATAGATAAATAATATTCTATCACGAGAAATTTATTTTTATATGATATTTTAAAAACCCTTAAAAAATCCGATGAGTACCCATGCAGGTTTGATAATTTATTTTTATATGCAGGTGCGGGTTTGATAATGAAAATCATGATAGCTAGTTTATACAAATATCGAGATTATCACAAGTGCTTAGAGACTTATGGCTCAATATTTATAATTAAAAAAAAAAAAAAAAATTGCCTTCAGCGGATAAATTTCACTATAAGTATAACAAAATTCAAACACAGAGAGGCATAATGATGCAAAAAGATATTGTGGTAAAAAGAAAAATAGGCTTGCAATATCAATCTACACATCGTATAGATCGATAGTGAAGATGTGATCTATAACGCTGCACACTAAAGATATTGTTGCTGGATACATTCTTGTAATTCATAATGTACTAAGTTCAGTACTTAAATTTGAGGCTAGCATGGGATTATAAATAATATGTCGTTAAGTTAAATATCAGTTTTCTTACATGAGCGGTTGCTTAAGTCGATAGATGAGCCAACTGAGATGAGAGTGAGACATCTACAATTACAAGATAATGTGTTTGCATGTGCCTCTAGCTCCCAATCAAATAAAATTTGGCCCCAAATTAAGGGGCTCCATATTTATATACATTTTTTAAAAAAAAAGACAAATCTTATAGGCCCAATTTATCTATTTGTTGAAACAAAAAACAAAGTAAGCCCACGAGCCCATGTACAAACCTTTTATTGTGTAACATCGGCATGGGTTATCTTTATTTTAGGTATATATAGTATTTTATATATCTTTTAATTAAACTAGATTTGAGCCTTGTAATTTTATTTCGCCTTAGGCTCCCGAATGTTCAGGGCCGGCCCTAACTATCATAGAGCGCTAATACTAATTTTAAATAAAAAATCACATTAACTAGGTCAATATGAGGTCCATAATAAGTGATTAATTTCTTGGAGTGACCATGATATATCTCACTATCATAGAAATCTAATTGTAGTTATGGACTCTGGTTTTCATCAGAGGTCCAAAATCGAGAATTTGTAGTATGGGGGTACTAGTGATCTTACAAAACAAAGATAGAGTGAGCGGGGAGTACTGCCCACCAGTGTGGTGGGTACTGTAGGCACTCCGACGCTCAAGTCAGTAGTGAAGACGAGCAGTAAATAAGGAAGAGCAAGATCTGAGGTTACCTTGACCTCTGTTGACTACCGTGAGGGCGGTAAGCCGATATTTAGAGAATTAGAGACTTGAAGAGCTCAAATATGAGAGCTGAGACTTAACTGCCATATATGCTGAGTTAGGTGTCTATTTATAGGTTGAAAGAAGTCGATTTATAGCTGGAATATGACATGTATTTATGATAGTGGGTCTCATAACACGTTTATATGTCATGGCTTTCGGTGCTAAGAGATCTTAGTATGTGGGGGTTAGTATATTTTTTGAGAAAAAAATGGATATGACAGTTGAGGAGATAATGAGATGTTTTTAGGTGGGAATCTGTTTGGAGAACCAATGGGCTGTTTGGGCTCGAAATAAGAAGAGTTTTAAGTTTTCAACATTGGACTAGATACTGTTTGAAGGAATTTGGGCTCTATCTGACATATGGCTTGAAGTGAAAAGACATTTATGCCCTTGGCCCAAATTTGGCCCGTACAGTTTGACACATACTCTCTAAGTCAAAGAGTCCTTAGCTTGGAGAGTATTCGACGAGTATATCATCTAAGGTAAAACATGTAAGCGTATCTGACGTTGACTTCGATTGGACCTGTCAAACCACGTTGGTGGAGCTAAGTAAATATCTGAGATGATCCTCAATCGACCAAATATGGATGCTAATGTCGCTTGGATCTGTCAAAGGTAATATCATGTTTAATGGAATCAATTAAATATCAAGGATGATCCTCAGTCGACTAGATCCGAATGTTGATCTGAGAGATCGACATGAGCCATGGGGAATGTTCCCGTCACTAGACCAGATAAAGGTCCATGTCTTGAACTTGGCTCGACATGAGCTATGGGGAATGTTCCCAGTCAACTGAACCAGATGAAGGTCAAGATCATCCCCATACTACAGGTCAAAGGACTATGAGAGTCTTCAATGTCGTCTGGACCAGATGATGGCCAGGTCTTGAACTTGACTTTACATGAGCCATGGGGAATGTTCCCAGTCTACATGAGCCATTGGGAATGTTCTCAGTTGACTAAACCAGATGAAGGTTATGATCATCCCCATACTACGGGTCAAAAAACCAGAGGAGTCTTCAATGTCGTTTGGACCAGATAAAGGCCAAGTCTTGAACTTGACTCTACTTGAGCCATAGGGAATGTTCCCAGTTGACTAAACTAGATGAAGATCATGATAATCCCCATACTACGGGTCAAATGACCATGAGAGTCTTCAATTTCGTTTGGACCAGATGAAGGCCAAGTTTTTAACTTGACTCTATATAAGCCATGGTGAATGTTCCCAATCGACTGAACTGGATGAAGGTCAGGATCATCCTCATACTACGGTTCAAAAGACCATGAGAGTCTTAAACATCGTTTGGATCAGATAAAGGCCAAGTCTTGAACTTGACTCTACATGAGCCATGGGGAATGTTCCAAGTCTACATGATCTATGGAAAATATTCCCAGTTGACTGAACTAGATGAAGGTCAGGATCATCCCCATTCTATTGGTCAAAAGACCAAGGGAGTCTTTAATGTCGTCTGGACAAGATGAAAGTCCAGGTCTTGACTCGAATCTACATGAGCCATGGTGAATGTTCCCAGTCGAATGAACTAGATGAAGGTCAGGATAAGTTCCATTCTACTTGTCAAAGGACCAGAGGAGTCTTCAATGTCGTCTGGACTAGATAAAGACCAGGTCTTGAACTCGACTCTACATAAGCCATGAGAAATATTCCCAGTCGACTGAACCAGATGAAGGTCATGACAATCTCCATTTCTATTGGTCAAAGGACCAGAGGAGTCTTTAATGTCGTCTGGACTATATGAAGGCCATGTCTTGATCTCGACTCTACATAAGCCATGGGGAATGTTCTTAGTCTACTAAACCAGATGAAGGTCAATATAATCTCTATTCTACTAGTCAAAAGACCAGAGGAGTCTTCAATGTCGTCTTGACCAAATGAAGGTCAGGTCTTG
>SKCR01011424.1:0-13162 GCA_019454045.1 Zanthoxylum bungeanum | reverse complement strand
ACGTGTCAAGGCGGCTAATTCTCAATTATTGTGATGATGTCATTGATGACATCATGCTGACGTGGCGACGACGTGGCGCTGACGTGGCACTAGGTTTAAAACACCCTTACAGACTTAATAACTCGGATCTCAGACGTTTTTTTTTTTTTTTTTTTTTTTTTTTTTTTTTTACTCCATCACTATTTTAGAGATGCTTCCTCCAATTAAACTATAGCACAGAATATTACAACTTTTCAATTTTGCTCATGTCCGGATGTTTCCATGTAAGTTGATAATACCGTCAACTGAACATATGAAGATTCATTTAGTCAGATTTATGGAGAATTCACAAATTAAATAATTTAAAATGAAATAAACAAAAATTAACTTATTTCGAAATAGGTTTGAGATACGTCTCAGGAGTGGAAATTCCTTACTCGGCGTACCTCTCACCAATTCCACCTTTTTAGTCAAAATAAAAACACACAAACACAAAATATTTTTGTAATTTTTGAAAAATTTTCAATTTTTTTTGTATGTTTTTCGAAAAATTTTGGACTAAAAATAAAAACAACAAACAAACTAAAAACAAGGTACTATCAACTAAATCCCTCCCCCAAACCTAAATGAGACATGGTCCCCAATGTCTTAAACAGTAAAAGGAGAGTTAGAAGGTTGTACCTGGTTAGCTGAAAATTTTTACAGGAAAAATTACCGATAAGAAAAATTACCGATTAAGATTTATTTCCAAATTACGATTCTTACCACGATTGTTATTTGACCATTTTTCATTAAAATTTTTGCAGAATCACCTCTAAAAACTCAAAATTCCCCAAAATTCACCCTAAAAAATTATCACCAATCAAATCCCAACTTTGGTATTTTTCAGAAAAATCCGACAGAGTCTCCCCTGAATTTTTGATATCCAACACAAACCTAAATCTATCAAATGCCACAAACAACCCCAACAATTCAACTCTTCGCCCCCACAATCTACAAATCAAATTAATCCACATCCAACCCTTCGTAATTCAAATTCCCAAATCAAACACACCACAATTCAATTTTTCAATTTACCCAATTACCAAATAAATTTTTTATCAAATCATTACCGTATTTTTAAATTTTGATTTTGGCAGTGGTACTCTCGGCAGTGAAGATTCGGTATTGTGATGGTGAATGAGGTTCTCGGCAAGGATGGCTCGGTTCCGGTTTGCGACTGTGGTGGCTAATATTCGGCAAGACAGTGGCAATTTGGCTCGGCAATGGGCTGGTTTGTCTCAGTTTAGTCGGCGCTTGTGGTTGATTTTGGGCGATGTTGGTTGCGGTTCTGTGATGTCTTGGAAGTGGGTCACCAGCTCCGGTAATGGATTCGTGGTGGGTCTAGTTTCGGCCCGAAGGTGGTGCTCAGAACCGGCGATGAAGGTCTCGGCCAGGATGAAGATGGTGTTGATCTCTGCGATGGCTCACGGTGGTGGATCTTGGTTGGCTAAGATTCGCACAGTGATGAAGGTAATGGCTCGCGGTGGTGATGGCTGGTTCTAAGTGAGCCTTGATGGATCTTGGTGGTTCACGGTGGTGGGTATCTCTCGGCTTGTGCGTGGTGCGTCTTGGCTGGAGAAGGCTCGGTGAAGACTCGGCGAAGGAAGTGTTTGGTGGCTGATGGGTCTTGGTTTTGTTTGTTCTCGGTGAGTGGTTGCGGATGAAGAAGATGAAGAGTGAAAGGAGATGCTGCCAGCGCCCTGCTTATGTTCTGGTGATTTCGAGGCAGCGTCGCGACGCTGATTTTTTTTTTTTTTTTTTTTTTTTTTTGGCAAAATCATGTCTTGCGACGGATAAATCCATAGGGACGCGTCTCAAAAGATGTCTCCTTACTTGGCCGTCTCCTGGATCAACTTTGTATCTTCGTGATTTTGTCAAATTTTTATTTTGAAAATCCCGCTTGTACTGGCCTCCTTTGTCCTGAAAAATTCCGTTTTTTTTTTAATTTTTCCTGCAAAACTAACACACAAATTAAAAAGTTCACACAAAATATGAAAACAAATCACAACAAATTTGCATGGGTTGCCTCCCTGCTAGCGCTAAATTTTTCGTCTTCAGCCAGACGTGACTGAAAGCTATTTATCAAGGAGGTTTCAATGTCGTTTTGGATGTCCGATTAAGACAATCCCGTGAGCGTTGCTTTTGAAAGGTCTCTCCAACGGTGTAAACGGTCAAGAAATAATTTTGTCATCTTTAAGCTGCTGTGCCACCTTTTTACTCCTTTTTGCTCCAGTGGTTCCTGAAAAAAGAAAGAAAATCAGGAGGTCTCGTATGGTGCTTGACTTGGAATGGGAGTTCCATTCTGTCAAGCTTCTGGGTGATATCTTTGATTTGTTCTCCCCAAAACAGCGATGTTTTTCCTGAATGCTCTGGATCTTTATTAAGGTCAGACATTTGCTCCTCCATTTGCTCTGTTTCTTGCTCCACCTGAGGATGAAAAGATGAGTCAGACATTAGGTCTTCATCCTCTTATTCGGGTGAATTGATTGGCTCAAGTTGATCTTCTTCAAACATTTGTGCAAACATTCTCCAAGATCTTCGTTTTGAGGATTCAGAATTCCATCCTCAATTTTTGATGCAGTTGGTATAAATGGATCAGCTTCCTCCTCGTCAGAATCTGAATAATAGAAATCAAATCGAGACTTTGCCGGTTCGGGTTCCTGAACTGATACATCTGGTTGTTGATACTGCTCAGCCTCCTCCTCTATTGAAGTGTCATTGTGAAATGATTGGTACTTGAAGGCTTCATCAGTGTCATCTGGAATTGGTTCTTGAGGTATATAGTTCTGGTTTTCTGTTAATTGTCTGATCTGATCTGTCATTCTCTGTATGGATTCTGTGTTACTCTGAACTTGTGCATCAAATTGAGCTATCTGTTCTTTGAACATGTGAATCAATTGATCTTCCTCGGATGGTTCTGGTTCTTGATAAGGATCGAAGGAAGATGGTGGATAAGATGGAAAATGTGATTCTGTGAAATGTGATGGCTCGTCATACCATGAAGGATCTTGATAGTTTTGCCACCCTGGATGGTAGTTGTACTCGCAATAATCGCTTGGGTGGTTACCATTACATATATCACATCTCCACATTGAGTTTGTTGAGTAAATGTAGTATAACTTGGTTCTGGCATCCAGTGATAATCATTGGGCTGGACAACAGGCCTCAGAAAACCGGACTGTTGCTCCCAGATGTGGGGTGTATCTTCTTGTAAAGCACGTAATCTTTCAATCTCCCAGTAATGTTCCATTTTTAAGTCACCTGAAATCAAAAGAAAGAAATAAAATTACAGATAAAATAAAGAAAATAGATACAAGTAATTAGTATCTTCAAAATTAACAACTCAAGAGATATAAGTCCCCGGCAACGGCGCCAAAAACTTGACCGGCGTAAACACACACTATAACGCAAGCGCACGTATCGTTCAAGTAGTATAAAAATATCGATCCACGAGGACTTAATTCCTACTGTTGTTATTAATTGTTGAATCTATTTATTTACAAATATCTAATTATAGGGAGAAGAGAATGATTGTGTGATTGGTTGAAAGTGGTTTTACAAAATAAATAAATAAATAAAAAGACAAAAGAAAATACTAAGGAAAATAACAAAAGATACAAAGATCTAGGGTTGTGATTTCTTTTAATATCATTTTAAGATGAAGTGGTTATCTTAAAGTTGGTAATATATTGATTTATTAACCTGGAACACTAAATTATGTGTAAGCCTCCTGTCGATGGTCAGACACAAATACCCAGTTTAACCCAATTGAACCATATGTCTATGTCACCAATTATCTGGATTCATTAAGTTTAAGTTCCAATATGGCTACCCCCGCCCGACAGGTATATTCCTATCCTGTAAGGAAATCTATTAAGGGTTATCTATCCTCAAGGAAGATCGTGGGGCTATAAGTCTAAGGCTGAAACCTAAAATCCTATGTCTAGTTCATTTTAGATTTACCATATCAATCTTATTGGGGATCAGACAACAAGAAGCATTAAGCTTAAGACTTAATAAATAAACCTTTAAATTACCCAACTATAAAATAATCCCTTATAAACCGGGATATTAAAAGTCATCACAACCCCTAATTAACTAACACATAACTAGGACTAGTAAAACATAAAAGTAAAAGACATAAAGTAAAAATGCTGAAAAGTAAATTACAATAAAATAAAATGCTAAGGTAAAAGGAATTACTTTTACTACAACTAATTTAGATATCTCCCATAAAATAATATATAAACTTGTGAGAATATTACCAACCGACCAGTCTGGCGGTATCATGATTAAGTCAAATAAGTCCAACCAGCCATTAAGGCGGAACCAAAAATAAATTTACCAACCGACCAGTCTGGCGGTATCCTTGATTAGTCAGGTTTAAAACAGATTAAAATTAAATTACCAACCGACCAATATAGCGGTATTCCTTATTAAGTCAATATTTTAAATAGATAATATATTATTTTTAAGGGAGATAATCTAAATAGCAATAGTAGAAGAATTACCTTTCACCCTAGCTAAAAAGTTACTTCAACATGGTGAATAGTAAAAACTGTCAAAAGTAAAAAGTAAAATTAATTACTATTACAAAACAAAGTAATTAAATTATTTACAAAACTAAAATTAAAAAAAAACTAAAAAAATAAAAATAAAAATTCTAGAGAGAGAAACTCTCTCTAGAGAGAGAAATCAAGAGAGAGAAATGTGTACTAAACTGAAAATTCGCGGTCTATTTATAGCAAAAATTTTCACTGTTCCAGCGTCGCGACGCCAAGGACCTCAGCGTCGCGACGCTGGATTTGTCGACGTGGCACGCTGAGGAGACGACACGTAGCATGGCGCTGACTATTCACCGCGACACGTGTCAAGGCGGCTAATTCTCAATTATTGTGATGACGTCATTGATGACGTCATGCTGACGTGGCGACGACGTGGGAGCTGACGTGGCGTGGCAGCTGACTGTTCCTTGTCGGCACAATAGGATTGCGACACGTGGCGACACGTGTCAAGTTCTGATTGGTTGAGGCTGACGTGGCAAGTTGACTCGGTTGACCTGCTGACGTGGCTGATGATGTGGCATGACACGTGGCAAGGTTGACTTGTTGACTGATGATGTGGCTGATGACGAGGCGACACGTGTCATCCTGAGTGTCGGCAGCATATGATGATGACACGTGTCACGGCGCATGTTTAGCAGATCGGAATATGATGGTGACACGTGGCACGGCGCATTTTAGCAAAGTCAAAACTTCTCAAATTATTGACCGTTGACCAGGCGCATGATAGCAGATTCGGCTCACGCTGGGCGTCGCGGCGCGCTGTGTTCCAGCGTCGCGACGCGCAAAAGACTAAAATATCCCTGTTGACTCATTTTTGTCCGGTTTTGCCCCAAATTGCCTCCAGTGCTGTCCAAACTTTATTTATCTGCAAGATAACAATAAAACGCATCAAAACGTTCATAAAACTCAAGAAACTATACAAAATATTAAGTTAAATGAGTGGGAAATAGTGATATAAATACCACTCATCAGTGCACAAGCGCAATACTAGTCTATTCCGCATTATCGATGTCCGATCTCGATAATACTCCGACTAGGGATATTTAATGATTAAACCTTTATGGATTGATACTGTCTCATATCATCTCAATCCGGTATTAATCATATGGACTTTCGCCATTTATATATCAAGTAAATAATATTACAAAACGGCAAAAGGCAATTTCATTATCACATAGTTAATTTTGTACAATAATACAATATCATTTACAAATAGTGACGCTATGGGACATAATGTCTAACATTAAGGCCGCACTTACCCCTCGCAAGGGAAGACCTCAAACCGTTGGGTTCAGAATGGTTCCTTACTTATGCCAATTGTAATGAAAAAAGATTTATGCAATAGTATAATCAAGTCTTATGCAACACAGCAAGATAATGTAATGAACACACATTGCACACCCATAAACGTAAATAAATAAAAAGGAAGACAAATGCATAATTTCATAGACATATTAAACAATGAAGCGGAATAATGTAACTAATAACAACTATAAAAGCATTAATAATAAAAGCGGATAATTAGATACGTAATGCAAACAAAATTACCAAAGAAGCAAACATGCATGAAACATGAGGAAAGAATCTGTCCAGTGTGTACGCGTTCGAGTAGCATTCGGAAACATAATCGAATGGTATGTGATATGCTACATGGTAAAACAGAATACATGCACGTTCGAGTAGCGATCGGAAACGCGTTCGAATGAAGTGAGGCAGAATGCATACGTTCGTGTAGCATTCGAGAACGCATTCGAACGAGATTACAAAAATAACATCTATAATGATATAAACACTTGCGTGAATGTTTCTTAAGCGATACGTGGAGTTGTATCCCAAGTACAGACCGCACTACCGTCCATTCGGATTCAGCTACGGAATTTATGTCTAGGTTTCCATCCGATATACCACGAGAGGCAACATTCATGCATTAACACAACGCAATCATTAACCCAATGTTGACATACATGAAATATGATAATGCATATAACAATAAATAACGGAGATACAAACATGCGAAATAACAAGAAAGATAAATAACACAAAACAAATACGAAATAATAAAACAACAATAAACGTAAATTAAATGCGAAATAATAAAAGACTAATATTACGAAATAAATGCGGAATAATAAATATGTGACCAAGGAATTTGGCCGTTTTCAATGTAGGACTTCGCATACCTGGATCGACGTATTTCACTTCCAACCAAGCATGCCGTTTCCAGGACGACAAAATAAAATATAACAAATGGTTCCCTCAGGTCTTACCTTTTAAGTCACTTCTCGGGAGTGCGTTGGGATGTCGCCGGAAGGGTTAATGCTTCGCTCTTTTCTGGTTCGCTGGTTTGCTATTTCCTGTTCGCTATTTTCTCTATTTTCTTAACCATTTTGAGCCGTTGTTCGGACTATTTTTGTCTCAGTTTTCTCTGTTTTCTTCGCTGTTTTGGACTATTTTTTAGGGGATTATTTTTGGACTGGTTTACTCTCGGGTGTTGGGCTGTTTTAGAAACTGTTTTATATCGATTTATGGGGTGTTTTAGGAACTATTTTGTCTCATTTTATGGGTGTTTTAGGAACTGTTTTTTCTCAGTTTAGGGGGTGTTTTAGGAACTGTTTGGGGGCTGATTCGGCATTGTTGTTTGTTCACGCCATGTGTGTGAATTTGCTGGTTGGTTCACATTGGTTGAGGCCTAATTTGTTGTTTGTGGATTTATGTCTGTGTCTTAGGGTTTTGATTTTTGGTCGGTTTGTTTGTGTGTGTTAGATGAGGCAAGGGACGTGTGGTTTGTTTTCTTTTTGTTGTTCGGTCAGTTACATGAAGGGGCTGTGTGTTTGAAGGGTGCTACTGCCGAGTGAAGAATGAGAGAGAACCGAGTGTGTGGCTTGTGTGTGGGGCTTCAAAATGAGTGTTTTTAGGTTCGTTGCCGTGTGTCTTTGTGTGGGCTGCGGGGATTTTGGGCCGAGGCTAATAGTTAAAATAGAGATTAATCGAGCGAACCCGAGGGTAAACAAACGAATTAAATCTGAGGATGTATTTATTTTTGAATTTTCCCTTCCAACGTCTGTTTCTCACAACTTCCGCAACTTATCGGGTAGTGCCTCCAAACAAGGCTCATCATCGGGCTTTCATGCAAAAATGCAAGTGTCTACAATATAGAGAAAATTGGATTTTTGGAATGAATAATTAATTAGTTTTTTGTTCAGATCAGATCTCGATAAATCAAATTTTTGCTGATGAAAAAATATGATATTTGGATTTATTGGATTATATTGGGTGTTTGAATAATTGCCAGAAATTATTTCGTCCTGAAAATATGCGAAAACAGTGAAAAATGATGTTACCGGGTAAAATTGGATCTTACCGGGTAAAGGCTGTCCAAACAATGAATTGCTCACTGTTTGGGCACCCTATGGATTGACTGGATACTGTTGGGTTGACTGGGGCAATCCCGGTGGGATCTCAGTTAGTTGGTTCAGCCAGAAATGTGTTTTACGTAATTTTGCGGAAAATCATTTTCGTGAAAGTTTCGTAGTGTTTTCATAATTTGATATTTCGTTATTTTATAACGAAAAATATATTTATGTTAAATTTGTATAAGTTATTTCTATATATGATAGCGAATACTTTATTTGGTAAGTTTAAATTTTTTTTAAATTACGATTTCGCTTAAACCACACTTCGCAGCGAAAACCCCTATATATAACTCATTCGGTTTATTTGAATATCTCCTATGAATACTCTTGATGGGAATTTCATGAGGTTTAGCTGCTGGTCCAAAGTACTAAAAGTGTTGGTGCTGACTGGGTTGCAACAAGTAAATGACTATATAAACATCCGGCCAGACAAGATGGTTTATGCCCGGCTAGACATAGATGATGTCCGACCAAAATTCTGAGTATTGGGCTCTTTTGAGATTTCTTTCCTTTCCAGTATTAAACCTTACAATTTCCATAAACGCTTCATGTGTGTCCTCATAAGAGACTCATTATCGGCTATGTATAAAATTTAGTGTCTATAGTCGCCCATACTTTGGTAGGCTTGGGCAGTAACAAGTCTATTAAAGTCATGCATGCATTTTTACTTACCTGGCTCGCCTGGCATCGTCGGACTAACCTCTGCTTTGTACTGGTTGATATATGTTGGTTGACGATTTGATAGTCGATGGACCCTCAAGTCCCTCGATTTTTCAAACAGCTGCGAGATACCCACATCTCATCCTTGTGTCTCTGATGATTGATGGACCCGCGGGGTCCCTCAATGCTTTGATTGGTTAAGGTGCTTCAACCTCAGTTTGAGATGATTTAAGAACCCCTAGGTCCCTCGATGCTTCGATCGGTTGAATTGCTTCGACCTGGGTTGAGATGACAATGGGCACTCAGGCACACGATGCTTCGATCGATTAAGGTTCTTTGACCTTTGCTAAGATGAAAATAGGCACTCAGGCACCCGATGTTTCGATTGGTTAAGGTGCATTAACATTTGCTGAGATGCAAATGGGCACTCAGATCCCTGATGCTTCGATCAATTAAGGGATTCGACCTTTGGTGAGATGAAAATGGACGCTCAGACCCCCACTGATTGAAACGATTAAGGTGCTTCGACATTTGTTGAGATAAAAATAGGTTACTTCAACGTATGCTTAATCAGAAGATGCTTCAATCCTGTTCCTGCAAAGCATACTCTCTGTTTTCAAAATCTTGTCTGGCCAGATATGCGTGTATGTCTGGCTAGATGTCCTCACTCCATGTCCAGCCGAAAATCCCTCGAGTATAAAAATCAAGTTCTTCTCCTCATTCATCGCGTTTACAAAAATCTTTTGTGAGAGCTCCATAAATCTCTTTTTCCAATTACTATCTCCGGTGATTACCCTATTCATATTCTTTGTAAATGACGTTCCCAATACTTCCAGCTCCTAATCCCACACAGGAAGATCTGTATCTACTATTCATCATAACTTTGGATCGTGCCTCTATTCACCAAAAATTATTTGGTCTTGAATAGAGGTACCTCATTCCCACATGCATCGCTTTAGGTGACCATGCTTGCTCTTTCGTGGACCTGGTAAGTTCTATTTCCCTTCTATTTATTTTTCACATATGTGGATTTATTGTTGCAATATACATCCGGCCAGATGTTCTGTGAAGTCTATCCCCAATATGTTATCTATGGGTGGACATCGATGAATTACTGGCCATTGTTATTCATTTGTCCGAACGGATATGTCTGGAAAATATATATCTGGCCACTTTCCTAGATTTTATAGCTTCTATCTTTACTATAATTGGATACTTTATTGACCTCACTTCTCCCTTTGTAACTCGATGCATTATGTCTGAAGGCTGGCGGTCGCCCTGCTTGCGTCAGGAAATGGTATAAGGATATCTTACCAACTGTAAAGGCTCGTATTACTATGACAAGATTTGATCATGTTATCCTCTCCATTCCTGCTCGGGCAATAAAACACGATAAGAGAGGGCTATAAGATTTGACAGAGAGGTGGATGGACACTACCCATACCTTCCACCTTCCTGTTGGCGAGATGACTATCACCCCGGGGGATTTACCTACTTGACAGACATTCCGTGCGAGGGTCGCTTGCTTGAGTTAAAATATAGTCTGTACACTCCTTATGTCTGGGCTAGCTATATTCAGTGTTTATTGGGGTTATCCCGTGGACTCGTTTAGGGGTGGTTGCGTATGGGGAATTATGGAGCCATTGGCAGAGATGGGCTCCTATCCGGGATGTTGAGATCGACAAATTGGTGTAGTCTTTCCTCCTCTACATGTTCGACTGTCTATATTTTTCGTTGTTGCAGCCAACTCGATGGATCTATGCCTCATTTCTCCACTCCGCGACCAAGATACCATAAAGGAGTGAGACTAGGGTTCTCATGCCTTGGTGTCTATATATCAATGTTTAGACTGATATTGCTGCGGTAGCTCATATATCCAGGGCTATGGCTTTCTAGTAGAGGTACATACTGCCACTTTTACTCATTTTCCACTTGTTTATTGGTAGATGACTATCCTTGGATCTTATTATTGGCTCGGGCATATGAGTTCATTATATTAGCTTGAACATTCCCTATCTCTTGAGAAGAATTCAAATTTTCTGACTTGTGCCTTAATGAGGTTAATCCGTTGTGAATCATCCGAGTCCCATGATATAGCCGTGCATCGAGCTCGCTTGATTGAGCTCAACTGGGACATGGTAAGTCTTCATCTGTCTTGCCTTTCTGACGATGTCTCTTGCATTTTTGGATAACATCTTCATTGCTTCTCTTAGCTTGACATAGCTTGGTGATGGACCCTTTTGGATGACCTGACAGAGTTCACCCACTCTTCTTTCGCAAATAATGGCATTTGTCTACTTCTTTTATGCACATACCAGTGGCTCTGGTATTTGGACGAGTGGGTGTATTCTTGGCATTTGGGCCCAGGCTCGTAAAGTTTGAGCCTCCCCACCTAATTTTATGTTATTTGGACTTTAGTTACAAAGGGATGACCTATCGGTTGCTCTACACAACCTCTTGACTAGTGAATTTCTCGTTGAGGCTGATTACTGATGATGGGCCCATACTACTCTTTTTAGCTCACTTCCACTCTTTGATCTTCGACGAGCCACTTAGGTATGAACTGTTGCCTCTTCGTGTTCTCTATTTTTCTCAAACTTGACATTCTCTTTTGACATAATCTCTGCCGCAAGTCCATGGATTAGGTCATGGAACTTATGTTGCTCACATACCCTCTGATGGTGATGAAGAAGATGGTGAGTCTCATGCGGACCCAGCACCATCTCGACATGTTCGGTGCATGGCTTATTCTGCTCATTGGTATCTGTCTATTATTGTTGTGTCTACTTTGACTCCCGTCACTCCTCTCGGTGATATCCCTGATTCAGTGGGTTGCTGGTTAGACCTAACCTATATGATCCACAGTGATACTTGAGAACTTGAGGTTCGGTGTTTTTCTCTGACGTAGATGCTGTCTTTGACGTTTTCACCTATGGACGCCATTCATGTAAGTATTCCCAATTGATTATTTTCTCTCTTATTTTTTGAACGTTGATCAAGCTGTACTGTAGGTCCATGTTGATTTCATGGATCACTGCTACCTTTTGGCGCATGCAGCGAAGGTTGAGCTGACTCGACAAAGCTTGTCCCACTAGGTACCTACACAAACCTTAGTATGTATACATGGATGCATAACTACTTAATTTCATTTCTATGTTTCTAATTGTAGCGTCGTGTTGAGGAGTTGGAGGGACTGATTAAGGAGCGACAGTAACAGTATGATATGTCGAGCCAACATTCTTCCTCTGCACAGACTACCTCTAGGAGATGAGAGGTTTATACTAAGGGATTTCATTCTCGGGATGTGTCACGAGATCCTAAGCCTGCATCTGAAGATGAGGAGTCTGAGGAGGATGAAGTTGACAATGGGGAATCTTCATAGTAGTGGATCTGGTTTTTCATTATTTGTTTTGTATAGCTGCCTTTATTTTAAGAAAAATCATTTTACATGTAATTCATTATATGATGGAAATATTGTTTCATTCATTCTTGTATTCATCATATTTTTTACAATGCATCATATGAGTACGAAATCAACTAGTGCATCGCATGAACATGAAATCGATACTGTACAAGTTTTTGGCCCTACATCCGACTGTACATAGTGTAAGCTTGCCAGATATTGCTATGATATCCGACTGGACATTAAGTTAAAGTTCGGTCAGACTTCCTACGATATCCCAATGGGGAAGGCTTCTCATAAAATTAGGAATCTAATCATCACATGGTTTTCTTCTAAATTGTATATATAGGTTTCGACCCTTCTCTATTTTAACTAAAAAATTCCCGGCATTTTTCTTTCTTTATTCCAGAGGCTTTCTGCTCATTCTAGGATCACCGCCCAGATCACCCTGCTACTGGTAATGCCTGACACTTTGTAACTCATCCTGCCAGACATTGCTTACATCCGACCAGACATACTAAACATCTGGTTACTGCCTAACACATTTGCCTATCCCAATGAATCGTGTCATGTAAGACCACATTGTAGCACTGATCAATGTGATTACTGATTGGTCGCCTTCAAATTTGGCCCAGATTTTCGCACTATGTTACCTTCATCGAGTCAAGATAGACTACGTTTTTCTAAAGGCGGCTTCAACCTTCTAAGACACTCAAAATCATGTCTTTTATTTCTATGAACACGAGTTATGTCCTTTGCCTGAGGAGTTTTCTATTATTATGGGTTTACGATTCTCTCATTTCACCCTTTTGGCTGTGCCATTCTTCAAAAGTCATTACCTATTAAAAGCCTGCTGAGATGGAAAGTGTAATACCCTGCCCCTTGCTCATCGAACCGAAGGCACTACTGTTAGGATATATGCCCTAGATCATCATGTAATGTAAACAGTATTATATTTTATGAAATAAAATGATGCATTATTCATTTATCAAAGTGTTTGATTAATATCGCATATTGTATATTATCATGTTTACCCTAGATTACTCATGTGCCTTCAGCCTTAGTGTAGGAGTGTCATACACATGAGGATTTAAGTCCGA
>SKCR01011423.1:0-13043 GCA_019454045.1 Zanthoxylum bungeanum | reverse complement strand
TTTTTACTTACCTGGCTCGCCAGCTGCCACCTGACTTGTCTGCTGCTTCGAACTGAGTTGATATGGTGGTGAGGTGCCTCGAGCTCTGGGCTTTGTTCCCGAACCACCGAATGTGAACTGTATTGATGATGCAGTGGGCCCCTCGATCTTGGGACGCATCCCGGAACTGCAACCGACAATGGGGGCACCTCGACCCTGGGCACCTCGACCCAATACCGCTGACAATGTGGGCCTCGCCCTCAAACTGATGATGTAGTGGGCCATCGACCTTGGGACGCATCCCGGAACTACAACTGACCCTGGGCACCTCGACCCAACACCACTGACAATAGGGACCTCACCCTAAATATTATGATGTAGAGGGCACCTCGACCCTGGGACGCATCCCGGAACTACAACCGACAATGGGGTCACCTCGACCCTGGGCACCTTGACCCAACACCGCTGACAATAGGGACCTCGCCCTCAATATGATGATGTAGTGGGCACCTCGACCCTGGGATGCATCCCGGAACTACAACCGACAAAGCGGGCACCTCACCCCACCCAACACCGCTGGCAATAGGGACCTCGCCCTCAATATGATGATGTAGTGGGCACCTCGACCCTGGGACGCATCCCGGAACTACAACCGACAACGGGGGCACCTCGACCCTGGGCACCTCGACCCAACACCGCTGATAATAGGGACCTCGCCCTCAAACTGATGATGTAATGGGCCCTCGACCCTGGGATGCATCCATGAACTACAACCGACAACAGGGGCACCTCGACCCAATACCGCTAAAATAGGGACCTCGCCCACAATATTATGATGTAGTGGGCACCTCGACCCTGGGACGCATCCCGGAACTACAACCGACAATGGGGGCACCTCGACCCACCTCGACCCAACACCGCTGACAATAGGGACCTCGCCCTCAAACTGATGATGTGGGCCTCGCCCCTGAACTGATACTGGCGTGGGCCTCGCCCCAGAGTTATACTGATGTGGGCCTCACCCCAACACTGATACTAACGTGGGCCTCGCCCCAAAACTGATACTGACGTGGGCCTCGCCCATGAACTGATACTGGCGTGGGCCTCGCTCCCAGATTGATGTGGGCCTCGGCCCAAAACTGATACTGATGTGGGCCTCGCCCCAAAACTGATACTGACGTGGGCCTCGCCCCTGAACTGATACTAATGTGGGCCTCGCCCCAGACTAATACTGATGTGGGCCTCGCCCTCAACTGATACTGACGTGGGCCTCGCCCCAGACTGATACTGATATGGGCCTCCCCCCTATGTTGATACTGATATGGGCCTCGCCCCCATGCTGATACTGATGCTAATATGGGCCTCGTCCTCAGAGTGCCATACCCGACAAGACCGATTCTGATGCTAATGTGGGCCTCTCCCCCTAGACTGCCATACCAGGCAATACTGATTCTGATGTCTCCATACCCGGAGTGCCTTACCTAGCCAAACTGATCTGATGTCTCCATACCCGGAGCGCCATACCCGGTAAAACTGATACTGATGATGACGTGGGGGCCTCGCCCCAGAGTTTCATACCCGGCAGGACTGATTCTGAATTAACGTGGGCCTCACTCTCAGAGTGCCATACCCGGCAAGACTGATACTGATACTAATGTGGGCCTCGCCCCCCCCCCCCCCCAGAATGCCATACCGGGCAGAACTAATACTAAACCAATGTGGGCCTCGCCCCCAGAATGCCATACCCGGCAGAACTGATACTGAACTGATGTGGGCCTCGCCGCCCAGAATGCCATACCCGGCAGAACTAATACTAAACCAATGTGGGCCTCGCCCCCAGAATGCCATACCCGGCAGAACTGATACTGAACTGATGTAGGCCTCGCCCCCCAGAATGCCATACCCGGCAAAACTGATATTGTACTGTATGAGATGGTCCATTCCCGAACCGTTACTGTGATGTGGTCCATTCCTGAACCGTTACTGTGATGTGGTCCATTCCTGAACTGCGTTCCATTCTCGGATTGTAATTCTCGGCTTGTTAATTCCCGCACTGTGCTCCGTTCTTGGAGTGCCATTCTTGGCTTGTTCATTCCCGAACTGTGTTCCATTCTCGGAGTGCCATTCCCGGCTAGTTCATTCCAGAACTGTATTCCATTCTCAGAGTGCCATTCCCGGCTTGTTCATTCCCGAACCTTGCTCCATTCTTAGATTTCCATTCTTGGCTTGTTCATTCTCGAACTCTGCTCCATTCTCGGATTGCCATTCTTGGCTTGTTCATTCTCGAACTTTGCTCCATTCTCGAACTTTGCTCCATTCTCGGATTGTCATTCTTGGCTTGTTCATTCGAACTTTTCTCCATTTCTTGGATTGCCATTCTTGGCTTGTTCATTCTTGAACCTTGCTCCATTCTCGGATTGCCATTCTTAGCTTGTGATGCAATGGGCCTCAACCCTAGGACTCATCCCCAAAACTGATAGTGATGTGGGCCTCGACCCTGTGACTCATCCGTAAAACTGATGCTGAAGTGGGCCTCGACCCTAGGATTCCTTCCCGGATTTATTCCAAAACTCTGCTGATATGGGCCTCGACCCTAGGACTCATCCCCAAAACTACTACTCATATGTTGCTGATTCTGGTTGGCTTGTCTTTGCCGCTTTCTCTTTTTCTTCTTTGAAACCTGTGAATAAAATAAGAAACAAACACAAAAAGAATGCAGAATATGTTACATGTATGCATGCATGCATGAATGAATATCCTATTCCGTTGGGTTAGGTCTTCCACCAGTTCTCCAGGCGATTGCTCAGTCTTCTCTCTGGTTTCATGACTCAATATCTTGTTATATCCCTGATTTGCGATGTGGGAGACTGGTCGCCCCCAGTCTTGGTTTAGCTTTCTGCTCTCCGCTGTTTGTACTTGGTCAAGATGAACCACATGGTGGGGCCTTCCATATCATCATCATACTATATCATATGCCTACGAAATAGTCCCAATAGTTATACATATCATCGTCCTCAATAATGCTCAGTAATGAAACCAGAGAACCTTCAAAACACTCAATGCAACTAAAATCCAAGTTTTTGAATAAATGATCTAAGCCGGACTCAAGGTGTGTGTGTGCAAAGGTTCTTTTACAGCTTGATTCCTAAGGGCCAACTCAATGATTTCGTTTCAAAAATCGGGATCGATGGGTCAAACCAACCTAGATGTCTCAATTATACTATGCAATTGCTTTTTCGTGCTCAATGTGGTATGGTTTTATCTTTCTTTTTTGTCTCTCTCTTTTTTTCTTTTCATTTTGAACTTCTTTTTTTCTTTCTTTTCTTTTTCTCTTTTGTTTTCTTTTTTTTTTTTGCAACACACCTACCCTTTAATGTAGCATTTCTCCTCATGGTGGTCCTAATACTCGCCGATGGGTAGCTTCACGCTTATCGGTTATAGGTGGTTCAATTCTTTTCTTTAGAGAGTTTTCTTTTATTTTCAACCATACCACACATCATAGCACAAGCAAATTAGGATAGACATTTAGGCGAACGGTCATTCACCGACCTACAATTTCTTCAACTAGTCACTTGCTAACTACTCAGGTTTTCACCGCTAGAAACCTATAATCAAGTGCTTACGAGTCTAACATAGATCAATTACTCAAATTATCAGATAAAAACACGTCAAGGGTTTATCGTTTCTAAGGTTTCTCCCTAAAGCAATCAATTTCATCATCGGACTTATGTCTAACTACCAAGGACTAAAAACAAACAACAATTTTTTTTTTCTTCTTTCTTTTTTCTTTCTTTTATTTTTTTTTCTTTTCTCTTTTTTTTTTTTCTTTTTTTTCTTTTTTTTTCATTTTTCATTTTTTCTCTTTTTTTTTTGAAGCTCCCCAATGGTCTTTCTATCATTGCAGTAAAGTTCTCTGTTCCTCGGGTTTCCTTTTCCACGATATCCATGTTTGCTAAACTCCTCTTGACAAACTTTCTTTTATCCCTAACCCAACGGATATCTATGATGTCTTTTAAGACACAGAGGGTTAACGTGATGCGTGAATGCATGAGATGCGTGCGATGTATGAGATATAATATGCATGTGTTTTTCAAAATCATAAAGAGGCAACTTCTATAGGATATACAACTATCGTTCACATGTGGGTTTATGACAATGCCTTTGATTGAACTCCTTCAACCCACTATAGAAACGGTCAACTAAAGCACAAATCATACACATCACAAGACATGATTTCAAGGCCGATTCTCTAGATCCCCAGTGGAGTGGATAGACTGTATGACACAGAAATCAGCAACGCTGTTCTAGGATCGCGGCCTAGTTGGGAGTACGGAATAGCTCGTGGTGAACTAGACCGGAGATATAACATGGAGTCGCCACCCAGTGTGAACTGAGACAAAGATTTAAGGCCGCACTCACCCTTCGCAAGGGAAGACCTCAAAACGTTGGGTTCGGAATGGTCCCTTACTTATGTCACTTGTGATGATATGATTTGTGAAATAAACTGATCGAATCTATTCAAGGTGTATGCTCAAAAATGTCCTAGATCTTATATGCATTCATAAGAGTAACTACTAATCTAAGTTTACATGCTTGGAAAGTAAATCATTAAACGGTAAACACACAATAGAACACAACGAGCATATCAACCCATTCAATTGAAATAAATAAATAAATATTTGAATATAAACATAAACTAAGCAACCTATCATGCATAAAACTAACATTATCATGTTTTAAACAATAGATAAATAACCTATAAACTATATCATGCTCAAATACAAGTTTTGATGGAACGAAACATATGTCTCTTAAGTGGTACGTGGCGTTGTATCCCTAGTACAAATCGCACTACCGTCCATTCGGATTTGGCTACGGAATTTACGTCCGGGTTTCCATCTGATATACCACAAAAGGGAACACATATCCCGCTCATCCAACAATCACATCATGCCTCAAACGACTCTCATGCGATAATATATTAAAATAAAAAAAAATTAACGAAAAGGTAATAAATAAAAGAAACGAAAGATAATAAATAAAAGGTGCCCTCAGGTCTAACCTCTTTTGTCGTCTCTCGAAAGCGCGTTACACGGCCGTCGGAAGGTTTGATATTCCGCAACTTTTTCGGTTCACTAATCCAACATTTTTCCTCGCTGTTTCACTGTTTGGGCTGTTGTTTTCACTCTGTTTTTCTGTTGTATTCGTTGTATTTTCTGCTCACTATTTTGGTGTATTATGGGACTGTTTTAGCTCGATTTTGGGACTGTTTTGAGGTATTTTCGGGGACTGTTTTAGAGTAGTTTTGGGTGCAGTTTCGGGGACTGTTTCGGTGGTTACATGGGCTGTTTTTAGTGGGGCTGATTGGTAAGAGGATATGCGGCAGTTGCTGGGGTCCAGATGCGTGAAGAGCTGTGGCATTTGTGAGTGTGTGTTCAGTTTGTGCGTGTAAGTTGTGGTTTATTTGGGCTGATGTGTGGAGTGAATTGGCTTAGGCGCTAGGTGACTTGAATGAGGCGTGAGGCTGTTGCGTTAAGTGACTTGAATGAGGCGTGAGGCTGTGGCGTTTTAATGGTTAATGTGTGAGCTGTGCGATGAGGGTTTGTGTAGGTGAGTGGCGATCTGGGCGACGTGGGAATGATGGGCGTGTCGTGGTTTTTCAGGATGTGAAGGTTCGCAGTTAGGCGTGGCTTTGTGAGTCTGTGAAGGAGTATAGGTGTTGTGCTGAATGATTGAATGCCAAGGTGTTGGCGTGAAGAAGATGCATGAGTGTTTCGTGGCAGTTGGGGTGTGGTTTCAGTGTGAGGTTGATGGGTGCTTATTATGTGCATCTGAAATTGGCCTTCACCGAGTGAGAGAGAGAGAAGGATGAAGCTAGGGTTATCGTCGTTTGTGCAGGGCGCTGATGGGTGAGGTCAGTGAGGGCTCTTGATTTGTTTTGTTTGTGGCGTGGACTGCGTTGAATGGCTATGGTTTTTGTCGTTTGTTGCGTTCCAAAGAGAGAAGAGAGAGGGACGAGAGATCAGAGAGGCTTAGGGTTTTGTTTTCTTTTTTTTCGTCTTGTGTGGCCGTGTCTGTCTAGGGGGAGAGGGTTGATTCAAGTTATATTTTATAGTTAGGGTTGTGCATGAATTTAAAAGGAAACAAATGTGTGTGTGTCTAATTTAATTATTTAAGGTAAGAATTTTATATTTTGGTGGGGAATTTTCTTAATTTGTGAAAGATTTATGTAAATTAGGAATGGATTTATTTTAATTTTGGAATTTATTTAATTAGATTTAATAATTGGATTTAGTTTAATTTGTGACATGCATTTTAAATGTTTTAATTATTTAATTTGTGAGATGTGTTTTAATGGGTTTTACTTTGTGTTTAATTTCAATTTATTTAGTTTTAATTTGTGACATGTATTTTAAATGTTTTAATTATTTTGGATTGAGCTTAGTATGTTTTAAAACAGAGTCCAACAAGCGAACCCGAACCGAAACAAACGAGTTAAATCCGTCCAAATGCTAATTTCCAACTTTCCCCTTCCGACGTCCGTTTTCCCGCGACTTTCACAAAAAGAGGTAGTGTCCTCCATACGAGACTCATCATCAGGACTTACATGCAAAAATGTAGTGCCTACAACAAGGATCATCCTCGTTTTGAATGAAATCATATCTTTTATGATCTCATCAAAACGTTTGTTCCAAGAACGCGATGCTTGCTTCAATCCATAAATGGATCGATTTAACTTAGGAACCTTTTTTACAAGTCTTGGTATGATAAAACTGTCAGGCTGTTGCATATAAACATCCTCCAAAAGGTTTCCGTTAAGGAAAGCGGATTTGACGTCCATCTGTCATATCTCGTAATCGAAATATGCAGCAATAGCAAGCATTATGCGAATGGATTAATCATGGCAACGGGTGAAAAATTTTCATCGTAATCGACACCATGTCTTGACGATACCCTTTCTCTACAAGCCTAGCTTTGTACATTTGTATGTTGCCATCCATGTCGGTCTTCTCTTGGAGACCCATTTGCATCCAATAGGCTTTACGCCTTCTGGTGCATCAACCAGTGTCCAAACTTCGTTGGTATAAATGGAATCCATTTCGGAATTCATGGCATCTTGCATAAACTGGAGTCGATAACTTGTATCGCTTCCTCATACGTAGCCGGCTAGTCTTCCTCAATAAGATTAATATCCACATGAGGTGAGATCAGAAACCCATACCTCTCAGGTTGTTTTCTGACTCTCTCCGACCTACGCGGTCCTTGTGTATTTAAAGATTGTGGTACAGTCTCATCCCTGATGGACTGTTCATGTTCCGTTAAGGATTCTATGCCAGGAACAGTATCACTCTGATTTTCATCGAGTTCTACTTTCCTCCCACTTATCACTGCATTTAGGAATTCCTGCTCAAGGAAAACTGCATGTAGAGCAACAAATATTTTGTTCTCTTGTGGGTGATAGAACTAATATCCTTTGGTTTCCCTAGGATATCCTATAAATAGGCATTAATCCGATTTGGGTTCAAGTTTGGTACCTTCCAAACATTTGACGTATGCCCAACAATCCCAAATCATCAGGAATGAGAAACCCGGTTTCTTTCCTGTCTATATTTCATACGGAGTCTATTGAATAGACTTTGACGGAACCTTATTCAAAATAAGTATTGTACTATTCAATGCATAGCCCCAGAAGGAAATATGTAGCTCTGTGTGACTCATCATAGACCTTACCATGTCTAACAAAGTTGGGTTTCTCCGTTCGGACACACCTTTTAATTGCGATGTTCCTGGAGGAGTCCACTGTGAAAGAATACCATATTCTTTCAAGTAATCAAGAAACTCATTGCTCAAGTATTCGCCACCACGGTCCGACCGTAATGTCTTAATACTTTTACCGGTCTGTTTTTCTACTTCGTGTCGAAACTATTTGAATTTCTCAAAAGTTTCTGACTTGTGTCTCATAAGATACACATAACCATAACGCAATGCATCATCCGTAAAGGTTACGAAGTATTCATATCTACCTCTAGCCTGGCTAGACATGGGCCCACAAACGTCAGTATGAACAAGGGCTAACAGTTCGGTGGCACGTACACCTTTACCACTAAAAGGTGACTTAGGCATCTTGCCTAATAAACAAGATTCGCATACGTCATATGAATTTGGATCAAATCCGTCCAAGTACCCACTCTTCGAAAGTGTGGATATACGAGTCTTGTTAATGTGTCCCAGAGGACAATGCCACATATAAGTTTCATCTTTGTTACTTACTTTAAGCCTTTTGTTTGTTACATTATATGTTTGAGATTAATTTATATTCAAAATATAAAGACCATTATTTGCATCAGCAGTGCAAATTTCCATATCATTTTTATACATAAAACACCCAGTGTTTCTAAATACAAAAGTATACCCACATTGGGCTAACATAGATACAGAAATAATATTCCTAGTCAAACTAGGTACAAAATAACAGTTTATAAGTTCAAGTACATGCCCCGAGGGCAGTTCCAAAACATAAGTGCCCACGGCCAAAACGGCAACTCCTGTCTCATTTCCAACGCGGAGGTCAATCTCACCTGAGGCCAGTCTCCTGCTAATCCGCAGATCCTGCACATCAGTACATATATGAGTTCCACAACCAGAATCAAAAATCCAATTTTTAAAACTAGTAGTAGACATGTTTATTTCTATAATAAACATACCTGAAGCCGGTGCCTTGCGCGCTTTAATTTCCTTCATGTGTGCCTTGTACTCGCGGCAATCACGCTTCCAGTGACTCTGCTTCCCGCACTGCATTTGTCCTTGGGTTTCCCCAGAACCCTTTGACGATTTGGCCATGCCCTTCTTCTTATGCTTCTTCTTCTTCTTAAACCTCCAATCGCCTTGGGTCAAGCCCTCGAAGTCTGAGATGTTGAAGCATAGTGCGCCTCGCGCTTCTTGCCCTTAAGAAACTCATTTTCCGCCTCAAGCAGAGTGGACATCAACTCTCCAAGAGTTTGGTCTTGGTTCAACATGTTGTAGTTCATGATGAACCCACTCCAAGTGTCGGGGAGAGACTGTAGGATCAAATCTACT
The DNA here is from genome assembly GCA_019454045.1 of Zanthoxylum bungeanum. Classification (NCBI taxonomy): domain Eukaryota; kingdom Viridiplantae; phylum Streptophyta; class Magnoliopsida; order Sapindales; family Rutaceae; genus Zanthoxylum; species Zanthoxylum bungeanum. The sequence goes on along the minus strand of SKCR01011423.1, from coordinate 3,986 downwards.
AAAGTCTCAGCCTCGAAGACTATGCCCATCTGTCTGAGCTGCTCAATGTCAGCAATCATCTGTGAGACATGGTGCTCAAAAGACGTACCCTCTGACATGCGAGCGTGGAAGAGCTTCTTTTGCAACTCATATCTTTGCGATCTAAGGTTAAATCGGTGAAGATCGTGCAACTTCGCCATCATCTCATAGGGATCAAACCCCTTATTTTGACGACGGAATTACGGAGTCATAGCGGCAAGCATTACCGATTGAGCAGTCGCATTATCATCGTTATGAGTCTTCCAAAGCCCTAGCTCAAGCAACTGATTAGGTCTGGGCTTAGGCCCAAGAGGTCGCTCTATAGTATAGAGTAACTTCTCGGATCCCATAACTATTATCCCAGTCTTGAAAGTTTGTGCCATTAAAGACGTTGTCGCCCATGACAATATCCCTAATGCTTAACTTTCATGTCATCTTAACCGCAATAGTCCAACTATTCGATTAACGATTTATGGGTACAGTCTAACTGTTACAAGAAAAAAATAATAATATATTAGTCCAACTAATAAAATAATTGACGAAATAATTTTAAAGCGCGTAAAGCAAAGTTTGAATGAAATTGGAAATTCAATACTAGCCTCCCAATATTTTTCGGCGAGCCTCTAACCCTCTGTTGAGTACTCGGGAAACCTAGTTTCCAGTGGGCTAGGATCCCGTTAAATAACACACAACCTTCACTTTGGCCAACAAGCTGTATGATATTTAACTAGGTAGATCTCTAAGATCAATTGGATCTCATCCAATTCCTAGATCCGTAGGTGGACCTCGAAGTCCGAAACATATATACAATATATATGCCAATATATCCAATATATGTTCCTAACCTTTTTCCTCTGAATCAACTAAGCCTTGGCTTTGGCACAAAAACGTAATGATTCCAGTTAAGCGGAACCCATTGACTTTGGAAAGCTTCGTAATCGATGTCGATTGAAAAGAAGTGATCTTGACTTTGGCCAAAAAATCACAACTTTGACAAGACATACGATATGCAACAAAGCCTTCATGATTAAACACATCCGCGATGGACAAAGGTCTTGACTTTGGCCAACAAACCAGTGTGCCAATCTTGGATCTTGAGTAAGAATCACTCAATGGAGGAAGGAAAACGCTTAATATTTATTGAGGGTTATTTGCGTAAATTGGCAAACAATTTATTATCTTTGTTAGGTCTCATCATACACCCTTAAGCATGCATTCTAAAAGCATAATAAGGCGCAAGGAAATAAATTAATAACGATATACGGATGGATATCTCACAGATTGTTCCTAGAACAAATCACTCATTTTCCTCTCCCTGGCTAGCACTATTCTTACTTTATACCCAATTACATAATACATTAAAGAAACCTCATTAAAATTGAGGGGAATTAGTTAGTTAGAAGAGAATTATAAAGAATCAAGAGAGATAAGGCTGGACACGCAGGTCCAATTTAATAAAATTCTAAATTTACAACAATTTTCAAAATTGCCATTCCCTTCTAATATCCATCTGATATACGTTATTCATTAAACACATCCATGTATTCACATAAAGCATGTTATTTAATCAATCTAATCCAATCAATTAATCTTGAATAAAGTGATCATCTAATGTTCAAACAACGATTTGATTTTGCGCGAGTCCAACTCGTTTTAGAATAAGTACTCAAAGTACGAATTCTTAAATTATATCGAACTACATTTTAAATCTAATTTAATTCATATTCAAAACTAATTCTATGTTTAATTCCAAATTAAATAACTACACTTTTAATGTGCCTTTACGAGTTAGATTCCAAATCTAATCTTAATGGGTCTCAACGCCCAATTAACATCCAATGTAGTTTAATAAAAGTCCAATGGGGCTTTCAATTAATTTCTTAAGGCATGGACTTTGTTGGTCAATATGGGTTAAACCCAAATACCAAAGCTCAATTAAGGAATCACCCTTATTTGCCAAGAAACCAATTTAGGCCCATAAGGCCCAATTAAACATAAAAGGCCCATTTGTCACATTTGGACTTAATGGAATGATTTAGGCCCAATTTGGATCCAATCCAATTGACCTAAACCAACTTGGCCCAACCAAGCCCATTTGGCCCAAATACAACATTTAAAGCCCAATTCTAAATTAAGCCCCACCAATTAAATTTTAAAATTCCAAATTTCATAATTTAACTAATTAAAGTGCTTAGCCATGATTAATCATTTAAATTACATTTCCAAAATACTAATCTAATTAATTAATCATGTTTTATTTGTCCAACACATGTCCAACATTATTGAAACAAAAAATCAACTCATTTCATGCCCATCTTGGTCACGACATTTTGAGGGTTTATTGTCTGATTCCGATTTCAATCCAATTGAGTCTTAAATCAACATTTCCCAAGTCTTCAAACTAATCCAATGATCAAAAGAACAAAAATTACCATGACTATTTAGGGCTAATAACTTTCGGCCAAGCCAACATTTTGGTGTAAAAATTGATCCAATTAATTTTTCATGAAATTGATCATAAATAACTCCAAGTTATCTATATACAAGAATGCTCAAACAAACAATTTGGTTAAATCATTCTCAAATCCAATTTACCCAAATTTTACCCTAATATTTTTCATGCTCAGATTAGGCTCTGATACCATTGTTGGTTTCCAAAGTGGTCCCAAGATCATTCAAGCATAAAAACATGTGAATACAATAAAGAAGTATGGCGGAATCATACTTATAATGAGCGGATTATGGAAGTGTTGACAACAAATATTTTCTCCTAGTCCTTCTAGAAGTCACGGCCAAGGTCCCAATTTTGTTGAAGAGTTGAATCCAAGCTCCAAGCTTTGTGTTGATTCCAAGCTCAAAGGTGGGTTTCCCTAACACCTTGAATGATTCTTTAAGTGTGTTAGCAAGTGAAGAAAAGAAAAACAATTCTTCTTCTTCTTCAAGGAGGTTCACGGTTTTGAGAGCAAGAGGGAGAGAGAGAGTTTCAAGTTTTGGTATTTTTTTTTCTAAAAACAAAAATAAAAATCTCACCCAAATTTGGTATATCACTTTCCAAAAGTCAAAAGCCAATTTTTTGAGGCAAAATGGCATTAATTGCCCACAACCACCAACATCATGAATAGGGATTGGTTGTCAATCACCAAAAGGCGACTTGACATCCATCATTAAAGTGAGTGCGATGTGACGAGCGATGTTGTTGGATAATATGAACCATAGCGTCACTATTTGTACAGATCACGGTGTTGTTGCACAAATTAACTATGTGACAAGGAAATTGCACTCTCATCATTTGTGATTAGATCACCATAGATGTATAAATGAAGAGAGGTCCATATGATTAGTTCCTGGATTGAGATGGTATGAGACAGTATCAGTCCACGAAGGATTAATCATTAAATATCGGTAGCCGGAGTATTATCGAGACAGGACATCGATAATGCGGAATAGGCTAGTATTGCACTTGTGCGCGTTGTGAGGGCACAACGGCATAGTTCTCATATATTTAAGTATTGGGATACTTATGCAAGTGCGATAGGAGGTGTGTTTCACCGATGGTACGGGAAACAGCTTCGCTCTGGATAGACCCCTCGGAATCCCATTGGTATTATGACTATGTGTCTATGGGAGGCCGAAATCAAGGTAGGTGTGTATAGTCTTAACCTGAGACTTGCATCGCTAATACTTGCGATAATCGGTAGACTTTAGTCTTGGTGGTACAGGGTTTAACCGATTCTGCGTACACCGCTTCTGGGTTTATCAGAGAGTCGCAGTGTATTGGGTGTGATGTCGAGACGGAAGTATCACTTCAGTCATAGTGGAGATGATGTCACGCAGGATACGGTATTAGTGCTCTTAAGTGCTGGCGCGGCCATCAGGATATTATGACAAGGTCATGTATATCCGATTATAGTGACTAGTTACCAGACATTCGACATGTGCTTCGGACGGGGCAGACACTTATCCACCCC